>JAGVVM010008060.1:0-21675 GCA_019149425.1 Psidium friedrichsthalianum | reverse complement strand
TTGGAAGAAGCAGACATGAGAAGATTGTTCATACCGACCGACATTATCAGGTGATTACTCCGACAGTTTCTTTTTTAGTCGGATTCCATGTTCCGATTGGGGCCTTTCTCGCTCAGAGATTCGGGTTTCGATTCTCGAATTTTCGCTAATCTCGATTCGTTCGTAGGTAGTATCGCACATGTCGTGTCTCGCTAGCACCAATCATCGCGATTTGTTTCTCAGATTCCATTGTCTGTTGCGCAGGTTTTACGCGGCGGAATTGTTTCTCGCGCTCGAGTACTTGCACGGCTTGGGGATCGTGTACAGAGACCTGAAGCCAGAGAACGTGATGATCCATGAGGACGGCCACATAATGCTCGTCGACTTCGACCTCTCCACTAAGCTATCTTCGAAATCCGCTCAATGCTCTCCGATCGGTCACGACGGACCGAGCGCCCAAGCTGCAGTCGGCTAAGTCCAGGAGGCGATTCTCCCCGTCTCCCGGATGCTGCCGTTCGGGGATCTCGCCGGACTGCTCGGACAATTCGAGCAGGCCCGGCCCCAACTCCATCTTCCCGGCCGAGTCGGGCCCGGCGGCGGAGAAGTCCAACTCGTTCGTCGGGACGGAGGAGTACGTGGCGCCGGAGATCATCCTGGCGAGGGCCACGATTTCGCGGTGGACTGGTGGTCGCTGGGCATCTTCCTACACGAGATGCTGTACGGGACGACCCCGTTCCGCGGGTCCAACCGGAAGGAGACGTTCTACCGTGTCCTGACGAAGGAGCCGGAGCTGGTGGGAGAGACGACGGCGCTGCGGGACTTGATCAGGAAGCTGCTGGAGAAGGACCCGAGGCGGAGGATCGGGCTGGAGGGGATCAAGGGCCACGAGTTCTTCAGCGGGTGAGGTGGGACACGGTGTTGCGGATCCAACGGCCGCCGTACGTCCCGCTGGTGGAAGAGCTCGAGGTAAGGAATGACAACACCGGCGACAAGGCGGGGGGCTTCGACGTGGTGGGGTTCGTGGAGGGAATATTTAGGAGTGGAGAGAGCGAAACGAATAAAGAAGAGAGCGAGAACGAGCAAAAGAAGTGCGACGAAGATGGTGGGAATAACGCCGGGAACCAGAGGGCTTGGGTTGCGGAGTTGAACGATCATTCCTCCAAGGCTACTGATTTTTTGGTCTTCTAACTTGTAGACGTTCTTTTTTTCGAATTACATGAGCAAATGTGTATAGATTACGATGAACATTGATTATGACGATATTGGATTACCGCGAGCTCAATTTTTCAATTACCAAATTCGGGTTTCAATCCGTCAAGTACGGTTAGCGGCGATAGCTACCTGGACACGACGAGGATACCTGGTCGAATATAGTGATCGGCAGAGATTTTTGATACGATGAATCGAAGTCCAAACATTGTACAAACGTGGCATCACGCCGACAACACACCCAGAGAACGAATCCTCGCAACAACATTTGGCCACGAGCAGCTCTTGAAGTAGTTCACTGTCGTCACGCACGAGCGCGACACTGTTGGCCTTGTCTCCTTTGCTATTCCTCGTCCATCTCGCCCTCCTCCGATTTTGATTATCCAGCGTCACCAATACACAAGACAAGATCGCCCGAAGTCAAAACAGAATTTCGAATTTCGCCTTGGATTGCACGATCTAATTGTCAATCCCGTCCTCTTTTTGATTATTGGGAACGTGCTTAGCAAGTCCCTGTCGTGTTCTTTCTCTTTAACTGGCCCCGGGAAGGCTGCGAGGCAATTGCTTGCCGGCACCATAGAAAGAGAGGAACAAGTCGCCTTGGCTTTTTGACCAACCTAACCAAATCTTTGGTGCGACCCGTGCCTCACGCCACGGTGTCTTGATTCTCAAGTAACCTCACGACCCTTTATGACTGGAGTTAAGAAAAATGCCGAAGACCTAATTTTTATATATTTCGATATTGAAAAAAAAAAAAAGTACACGGACGGAGCCTATTTATAAGTTTTATTAGATATTTAAGGTAACATATCAATCGGAATATATGCACGATCTCGAGTGATACGGAGAATCTAATGGGATTATCAAAATAACTCTGAACATAGGAAATTGATTTAGAGAAGTTCTAATTTTCTCTGCCGACCTCGTAAATGGGAATTTTTTTTTAAGGAAGCAAATTACATCCGAAAGTCACAGAAAGTATGCTGCACCGTTTCCTAGATTTGAGCGTTTTTTTTTTTTTTGCCCCTCTCAAATCGATAGTTGCAAGTTCATATCCACTCGAATCTGTCCGTAGGAATCGTTTTACAAAGGGATGTCGCGTCCCACCTACGGATCGTTAAGCATGGCCCCCGGTGATTCATTAGAAGAAGATTTCATTGCTTCGGTCCCTACGCGAAATAAGAATGGACACGCAACGAAGGAGGAGGTGATCTACGTGACTTCAATGCCGTGTGCAATTGCATTTGACGCCCCCCCTCCAGCCCTTTCACATCGGAAGGTCCACGGGAGGCGGGTGGAAAGGAGGCACGCGCGGAGCACCTTTCTGTGCACATCGAGGTTTGAACTGGCGTGGACCCTCAATTGTCCCACGTGCTTGCATTTACTCCCGTTTTCAACGACATAAACGTGCGGCGCTTATTTCTGCCCTAAAATTTTTAATTTAATTAAGTTATTCATGATTTTTTTCTTTTTTAGGATTTGTCAATATAGCCATTTCGATCGATTTTATCGAGAACGCGATGACATGGACGCACATCGCCCTATGTGGCGTAGAAGGTAGTAACTGGACAGCTTTTTTAATTATGGTTTCTATTTTTTTTTAATACCCCCCACTTTTTAGGAAAGCCAAAAACAAAAGGAAAAAAAAAATTTGTAAGAGCCATTCATGTCAACGATTTTCAGTCAAAATTGATCGGAATGATTACATTTTCAAATAATCAAAAGTTTGGAGATTAAATCAGCTAAATTAAAGATGTTAAGCCTGAATTGGCTACCACACAACATGCATAATTTGCTGGACACAATTTTTCCCAACATTCGTCATGTGTCCCACCACTTGGGTATCCACTCAGCCGTAATGTGTTTGTGTGGGTGTGTGTGTGTGTTCTCTTCTGGGGGGGCCAATATGCAGCTGAAGTGCTGAAGGGGCGTACTCTCTGCTGGCCACATAAACTCTAGATTTACACGTGCTGTGGCCATTTATTGCCGTTGTTATTGTTGTGGAGAACCCCACCCCCCGGCATATGGGCCAGCGACAGGATGATCGAAAGCTCTTCTTTTCCTTCTTGTGTTCGAGCATGAAGCTTTATTTAGGATATCACCGGGTAAATCGCAAAAAAAAAAAAAAAAAAAAATTGTACACAAACCTGAACATCGGCACTGTGCGACTTACTTACGTGATTCGATCGATGGTGACGATAAATGTTAAAGTTGCATAGGCTATCTGGTTTGCCCCCTCCTTTACACGTTCAAAAGTTGCATAGATAAAGAAGTGAGCGTTAGGTACATGATCCATACCGAACCATGTGCTCCCATGTTTGATAATATTCCAGCTATTACAATTGAAACTCGAATATACATATATATATATATATATGTATATATTTCAGTTCTCGAATTTTTGATAAGAAAATCGAAAACTATTTCTTAAGAACTTCAGGTCCATTGAAGGGCTACAAGAAGAGACTCCAGATTGTCAATCAAGTCCTACAACATTTCACGTTTTACCAATCGATGTCGATTGTCCCACGTGACACTGCCGACGACGCCGATATAGACCATTATTTGAAATGTTTTTCGAATGTTTTATAATATTTTTTTGCTCTTTTCTCCTGGCCTCCTCGATGAATGCACATTATGAACGCAACAAAGGGCATCTTTAATTTCACATGCCGAACTACAAAATTGTCTCCATCGACGTCAACGGCCCAACATTGATATGGACAATTATTTGAAATATTTTTCGAATGTTCTATAATTTTTTTTTCTCTGTTTTCCTCGGGCGTCCTCAATGAACGCATATTATGAACGCAGCAAAAGGCATCTTTAATTACCCATGCCGGACCACAAAATTGTCTCCATCAACATCAATTGTGTGTCTATAAGAACATGTAATTATTCACGTGAATGAAGTTTCTCCATGGTCCACTAATCCCAGAAATGAAAAAATTACCAAAAAGTCCTAAACCTAATGTAGCTATGTCAATTCAATCATAAACCTTTTGTATCCATACCAATTTAGTTCTAAAACCTTTTGCATTCATGCAAATATAGTCATTCCAGCCAATTTTGGATGAAAATTACTAACATGGTGCGACGAAGCTGGCATAGCCAATTTTTGATAATATTTTTTTATTTTTTTATTTTCTTTTTCCTTCTTTCTCTTTTCATTCTTTGTTTTTTCTCCTTCCTCCTCCAGCCAGTCGGCGAGCCCAACGTCTGCCAAAGGCGAACAAAGAAAAATAAAATGAATAAAAAATTATTAAAACATTATTAAAATTTTTACATGATCAGAGAGAAGCCAAAGCTCGCCGCGCATATTCCGTGTTAGGTCCTTTCACACATGCTAGTGGGAAAAAGCCTCATCTATCTATCTAGCTAGGCTCTTATTGTCAAGAACCTGCCCCTTTCTATAATCTCTACTTAATTTTGATTAATCTCGTGTCCTGTGTGATAATAGCACACAACTTAAATGATTCTACATGACCCAAACCAAACCATGTGTTCCCGTGTTTAATAATATTCCGACCATTCAATTAAAACTTGGAAACTCCTCCTCCCCCCCTTTCAAAAAAATATCTGAAGCTTTTGAGATTTCCCATAATTTTAGAAATTAAAACAATTGTCGACTTTTCGATGAGGAAATCGAAACTCTTCAAAGGAGTTTCCAATTCCCTCGAAGGACCCCCAAAGAGATCCTCGATCGAGAAGATAATAAATCTCTTTTCCGTGACACTAAAAGCACAATGAACGTATTTTCAACGTCGAAGCATTTCTTTACGCCGATTGACAACGGATCTTACATGCTCATTTATATACGTGCGGTCTTCCTTTACCTATAAATTTTAATTTTTGGGCTGGACTTTATAATATTCAATTATGCAATTGTCTCCTATGTCCATAGAAAGCGAATAATTCACATGAAATAGGCTTCTCTAGGTCTACCAAACCCCGAAACTATTAATCACGAGAGAAGCCGAAGCTCGTTGATCATATTCGGAGTTAGGTCCTTCCACACATGCTAGTGGGAAAGGTCACATCTAACTCTAATTTCTACTTACTTTTGATTCCTGTGTGGTAATAGTTGCTTTTTGGTAGTTGTGTAGACTTAAGAGCGAGTGATTAGTCAGTTTTACCACGCCCTTTTGCAAGAGGTCTCACCTTGATTAGGGTACGTCTTCATCATCTTAGGACGAATGTGCCCGATCGCCTAACTTTTGATGCCGGACTTCTCGATTACGATAGGCTTTGTTTCGCGAAAAGTCAAGGATTTGGAAAGTATCTTTTTGAACATGGTCCCTCGTGTGACTTACTGAAAGTAATTAACGGGATAAATTTTCACGATAATTTTAGTTTTTCAGCAAGGTAAAATGTCAAGGCATTTGATAATGATCAATAATTCCTTTTTGTGGAGGTCGAGATGGGAGTCGCATGATGTAGAGTCCGTTCGTCTCGTGAAGAATACCCGATAAAATATTTCCCTAAAAACATCGTTTGTATTGCTTGAGATAGTTGGGTAATTAAAAATGTTTTCACCATCGACGACAATTTATGTCTAAGCATTAAATTTTTCGTTCATTTATTTTCATAAACTATTCAAGCGATCGTTTTTAAGAAAATATTTTTCAAATTATTTAATTTTTTCATGAAACAAACGAAGGCATTGTTTATTTTTATCATAACTATTGGCTACTACAAGAGATTGATCTCTTTCAAATATTTTTTTCGACCAAAAAGAAAAGAGATTGATCTCTTTCAAATGACAGTATTCATGACATTAATTCGTGAACAGCCCACCGAACAATTTGGTTGCTTTTTTTCCGCCTTAATGTCGCATAGGTGGGTAAAAAAAGACCATTAGAACGATAATGACGTGAAGAGATTGACTTTGAAAAAAGGATATGTAGAGAGAGGGGTGCATGGCCAACTAAATCTAGACTAGGAATATTAATTGCAGATTGGAACGCAGAAATTGACCAAATTGCGCGGCGATTTCCCTCTTTCCCAAGTAATAAAGATTCGGGTGGATATACCTCACAATTTTTTTTTGAAAATAACATTTTATTTCATTTACTTCCTCACGATATAAGAGAAAAATGTCGCAATTCAACTACAAATCAAAATACATTCTAGACAACTTCAAAATAAAACGAGCTACAAATAACAAGAGAAATCATCATAATAAGGTAATAGATCACACGCTCAAAGAGCATATCTATAATTTATTCACACCATAATCAGCAGTTGATCACTAAATCCCTCTTCAGTAATGAGTACACATCGAGAACTCCATCTGTTGCTATGGTTTTGCCTTTCGACGGTGCGTGTCTAGGTTTGGCATTCCCAACACCACCACCAAGTAGAGTAAAAAGGTTGAACGGATATAGATTTGACACTTATGAGAGTAAGATTTTCAAAAAACTCTTTTAATCTCTTTCGAAACTGAACTTGTTCACTAATGAAACTCGAGAAGAGCGAAATCCCGAAAGCAAAAACCCCAAATATAAATTGGATTGGGATAGAAACCTTTCAAAAATGAGAGAAAAAAGTTTTCAGTCCTAGACAAAATTGGAATAGAAAAGCTCCCAAATGGAAAGAAAGAAAGGAAAAAAATAGAAGATGAAAAGAACTTAAAAAAAGGGAGAGGAGGGAGAGGGAGAGTCCCTCTCCCTCCCCTCAAAAAATGATATTGGCGCACCAGGTTCGGGGAGGGTGGAGAGAGAAAGGAGGGCATGTCTTAGCCACCTTTTCAACCTCAACGTTGAAGGAGGGCATGTCTTAGCCTAATCATAATGTTGCTTCTTTTCCCTCCCCCGAAAGAAAAGATGAATAATTGTAGAGACCTCCTAATTTGTCATTTTATTTTCCTTGGATTGAAAAAAAAAAAATTGGGCCGATTGGGTTTTGACTTGTATTGGCAATTTCCCGTTTTGTCTTCCAAACTTTTTTAATGTACTAAAAGGTATAGGAAGGAGGATTATAAAAAAAAAACTTCTAAACCTGTTGTAATTATGTTTTATAATCCAAAATTACTTTTTACAAATTGAATCACAAACCTTTTTTGATAAAAAAAAAAATCACTAACAAAGATGCCAACCGTCCTACGTGACGCGATCGGCTGGAACATCACTAGCATAGATAATAAAAATTATTTTTTTTTTATAAATTTTTGAATTTTTTTCTTCCCCACTTCCTTCTTGACCTTGCCGTTGCTGGACGAGGCTCCATTGTTGGGTCAGCGACAATCGGCCTGCCATGGCTAAAGGAATGAGGAGGAAGGGGAAAAAAAAAGAAAAAATTTAAAAAATTTAAAAAAGATATTATTAAAAATTATTCATATCAGCGTCGGCCGACGTTCATATCAAGAGTTTTTGTCAAAAATTAATCGGACTGAATTGACACAAATGTAAATGATAAGAACTCAATTGAAAAAAAGGAAAGAATTGGACTGAAGTGACATAATTACAATAAATTTATGACTGTTTTGATAATTTTTCCTGTGCTAAGCCTACCCTAAGAGCATTGACATAGTCCATGATAATTGATCTCTCAAGGTGCTCTCGAGTGTCCACGACATTATTCCCCACATTACCCCATGGGGTTAGACAAACTTAGTAAGTGAATCAGATGAACTCACCTTTTCTATTTTTTTTTTTTTTCCTTTTTGCTCTCTTTAGGCTGCTGCCTACTCGATCCCACCTCACGGAGAACTAGTACATCGAAATTTCGCGAAACGTTGCCGTCCACAAGTTGTAAGAAATATCCTTTTTCCCCAAGTTATACAAAATTAGATGAACCTTCGGACGCGTAGACGAGCATAACGAAGACTTCTGTGGGCGGGCGCAAAAGTCGATAACACGAGTTCGGCGGAAACCGTACGAAAGGTGAAAAAGAAGGGCGTTCATCCAGCGGAACGTCACGTACATTGAATTTACTGTTTCTAAAGTCGGGGCCATCGTTCTGTTTTTTTTTTCTTTTTTCTTTTTTTAATTGGATATTCCCCCACGAGCCTTTAACTTTTTAGATGGTCCAAGATGTCATGCCCCAAGGGTCCGTCCCTTCACTGTTGACTTGACGAGACCACGGGACGGTCCATGAAGCGAGGAAGAAATCGGTCACCAAACAGAGTTTGCCCTGAGGAGACCGGATATGGACAAATTATTCTTTGAAGCTCCGATTTACATCTTCTCTCAAAAATCTCGAATTTGAACTCCCGGACGTGTTACGCGGGCCCAATCTCGGGCCATCAACTTCGATAATTTTTTTTTTCACTGTGTCCTGCTTGACGTGACGTGAATTTCGAGTCCGAATGTTGGCCAATTCTGCTCGTATGGATTCCCATAAGATCTGGGAATTATGTTTGGCATTTCCCAGTTATTTTGGTGGTTGTAGCGTCGCTAATCTTGCCGAGGAGACACAGTTAGAACCCCGACGGAGGTCTGCAAAAGACCTCGAAAAAGTTTCAATCCCTGATCTTACGAATCATAAAGGGAAAATAGAATAAATGGTACTTGAACTTCGCCTAAATATGCACTAGATCCTAAACTTATAATTTGTCTAATGCGATCCATAAATTGTAACGTATTGTAAGCGTTTCTTTGAAGTTTTAAAACATCATCAAATTTAGTCCCTCAATTATATGAAATGAGTTCAATGATCATTTGAACAGAACTAAAAGTTTAGGAATTACAATACATTTAAGCTAAAAGCTTATGGGCCTAGTAAATTATAATTTCAAAAATGCATTATACATTATCCTAAATTTGAGGAATTTAAGCAAAGCGACGCCATTTTATGATGGAACTTTCCCCTTTGTTTTTATCAAACTTTCCCTCGAAAAATGCACCCAATACATTTTAAGCTAAAGCTTAGGGCCCCTAAATTATGTCCCAAACGGCATTATTAAGCTAACAGAGATTGCCCCCCCCCCCCCCCCCCCCCCCCCCCCCCCCCCCCCCCCCCCCCCCCCCCCCCCCCCCCCCCCCCCCCCCGAAAGTGATGGCACGAGTACAGCTCGATGAACCTCCAAAGTCTTAAGTCGAGTGCTCCATTGCCAAACGGCGTTGACAAGATTGCACTTCCCCAGACTAAATTCCTAGTGGGATGTGGAAGTTGGAACAGAGTCATCTAGAAAAACATCAGACTGTGCTCATATTCGTACCTGAAGCAGACCATCGATTGCTTCAATGTCGGCCACTAGTCCTAAATAATTAAGCAACGCATCTTACGAAATCTACTAGTTAAAGTGAAGCGACGGAGTACAACCGTCGAATGTTCTCGTGTAGTAAATAGTAAGTGAAGGAATCGTTGATGAATCTCGAAACATTTCTTTACAAACAAGGACATGAACATGGAATAAAAGGCCGTCTCTAATTTTCACCGACGCACCAAAGAAGCCGGGTTCGGACAACACTCGTGCAGTGTCGATATCTGACCTACTTTCCATCCAGTCGAACGCATAAGAAAACTTGTTCAGTTTTTTTGACGTACCTTGTTGCGGTTCATACGTCTCTACTACATAGAAACCGTGTCGTCTCCAGGGCCATTATTCCTATATCTGCAGCTAGCTATAGGTCAGCAATTTTTACCGAAAAATTTCCAATGGAGCGCAAGAACTGGCACATAAAAAATCCATACCAAAGCAGGCAGGACTAACCCGCTCAAGCTCGCTAAACGGTAACCAAAAGCACGAGTAAACAATTCAGAACACTTCCGTAGGGGAGCTCCAAGCTATCAAAGTGTAACGAGTCTCCGAATAGTACTATGAGCACCATACTGAAATAGCCGACCTGCCATACGCGAAACCAAACAATATAGGGGAACAAAAACAAGGGGCACATAAGATTTAATACCCTCATCAAATAAAGTATGAGAGGTAGCAGTGCAGGACGTTCAACAACGGAATTGATCGATGAAAACCTAAATGTTTACTCTCGAAGCCAAAACAAAAATGAGGAAAATTCCCATCCATGGATATTATGATAGAACTACTACACTGCCATTTGAAAACATAGAGACACGGCCGGAGGCTCATTCATCCTACTGGCTGCGCAACCTGGCCAGCTTGTTGGTAACAACAACGTCAAGTTGTGCCGCCGCTCAACTATGTCCTTTCTCTTCCTGGTTGACACCATTGTGTGCTATCTCGGCACAATAAGTCCTGAAATCGAGTCAAAGAGGCTGTGAGCGAGCAATCACAACTAAGATAGTGCAAACCTCAGGTAGTTAACCACCCCAGTGTGGTGCTGTCGTAGAGTTTGTAAGGACAAAAAAGGAGACACCAGCAACATACCGTTGTGCATCATCAAAAGTTCCAGTTCACTGACATTGTGCACCACCAAATTTCTTAAATCCATTAGGAGAGATAATGGCGAGTCTTCTTGTTGACCCATAACCAATGTTGGGCATCAAAGTGCATCCCTTGAACTTCCTCCTTACGCGCGAATCAATACCCTTAGGCCTACGCCAGTTTGTCTGCATATGAGAGTTTATTTGTCAAAGAGATGTACTTATTCACCCGGTACATCTATTCAGAGATTAAAAAATTGATCACAGATCGACCCAATAATCTCATCTCAGTAATTAGGGCAGTTACATTCATATTAAAAATCAGTCGCAAAATATCTTTCGCAACTCGGAGCAAATTCAATTCTCTCCAGGAATATTAAGACTGAGGCAGACAACCAGACAAAACCAAGATAATCAAACAAACTAAGAAAAACAATTAATGCTTCCCACAAATTATTTTCAAAAGAAAATGATAACCTGACATCAACAAACACAGCACCCTGTCTCAAGAAACATAGTTTAGCTGCAGTATTTAAGTGATAAATTCAGAGAGGACTCTCACAACACAATCATGTAAATGAAAAATCATATGAACAGCCTCTATTTGACCAGAGTGCCTCTGCTTCCACTGAGCGTACAAGTTATGACAGATTTCACCACCAAAATTCTAGCATTCAGAACCTTTCTGCATGGGCTGTCAAACGCGAAGAGATATTAATGATAATGAACCTTGAAAAACATTTAGTGAACCCATCAAAACACGATAAATAGAAACACCCATCGAAACCTTTAAAAGTAGCTCTGATACTATATCCCCATCCAACAACCTTCAAGCATTAGAGCTTAAAACAAAACAAACAAAATCCCTAATCCCTGGAGACGAAGATAAACTAAACACGATGAATTCTGCATTAAAAAAAAATTCGGCTTGCTAGCTATCAACAAGACATTAACTCATGCCCTCGGGGTTAGAAAAATACAACATGCACATTCTTTGCCATTTTCCATACCTTGACAGAAATCTTACGATCACTTTGAGGCCTCTTGAAACTGCTTCACGCGCTTCTTCACGATCTTCTTGGATAGCAGAGGAACAGCCATTGCTTCTGTATCATTTTAACGCCAAAAGAGAAAACGAAACAGACAATCAGCACGCATAATCATCCTAGAAAACGCAACAATCGTCTACCCATAAAAACCACAGGAGAGAAACGCTACTTCAAAGTCAGTGGCTCAGAATCAATTGAATCAGTGACAGTACATCACAATGCGATTCCAAATGGAGATCTCGGCAGCTAGAAAATCCATGCTCCCCCGAGCGAGGACATCCTTACTCCTCACAAAAACACACGCTTAACAACAAAAGCAACGACAACCTAGCTTGTGCACTGAAACGTAACTAGAAGGTACACGGAAACCGAACCAGAAGATCGAGAACGCAAAAATTAACATTTCTCAGAACAGAAAAGTTAAACAAAATCGAGCCTCAACGAGCCAAAAATGCGAACTTCGTCAAGAGAGGGCGACAGACCTGAGGGAGACGACGCCGAGCTCTTCCGCCGTGAAATCCTAAAGAGGGGGGACGAGGAGCGACCTAGGGTTTAGCGACCACTTATATAGGTTGGAGCAAGAAGAAGGCTGAGCTCGTATCTGTGATGGGCCTAAAGCTGCCAAGCCCAATCAAATCAGATGTGGAGGTCTACTCATTGTTGGGCCACTTGTGAATGTCTGTTAAGAAAAGCCCCACTTGTGAATGTCGGAACGAAGCTGCTATTTTTTTCTCCAGTTTTCATGTAAACAAAATCGTAGAATTCGACCAAAAAAAGGTTGTTAGAAACGAGTTCGTGATCAGAATTTGACATCCTAAATGTAATTAGACATCTACAATTTTTATATAGGGAACTTCACTGCAAAACGGTTATAATTCAGAATCTACCCTTATGGAAGAAAAATATGAACATAGAAAATAAACAAGAAATATGATATTAGCAGCCGACAATTAGCTAATTATGATAAAATAAAATAAAAAAAAAATTAGGGAGTGATCAACGCAACCGTTGTCTATTTCATCACAAATTCTCGACTTGATTAATGATTATTACGGGACAGGAGTTACTCCTCTTATCAAGGCACGTGCATCGACAGCGCGAAAGCTTCCTCGGCAGAGATATTCGAAAGAGTTGACGTAAATCCATAAGTCAAAAATGAATACACATATATCGGACTAATAGACGACAATTAGGTAGAAAAGCTCTTTTAAATTCGAGTATATCACGAATTTTTAAAAAATCATGCAAACAAAATTCAAATAAATGAAAACATAGTTCACAGTGAATACCCGGTAAAGTAGTAATCAACCACGACTCGTTTTTACTAGGCAAAATGACGCAAATGATCCATGAACTTTGGCCCAATATATAATGTAATCCCTAAACTTTTAATTTGACTAATATGGTTCCTAAATTTTAGCTCAATGTACAATGTGATCCCTAAACTTTTAATTTGACCAATCTAGTCTTTGAACTTTTGGAACATGTTCAACTTAGTCCATGAACTATAAGAAGCTGTTCAATGTGGTACCATAGGAAGATCTTCAATGCAGTCCTTTCATTTTTTATATTCAGGAATTAAGTTGAGCACGTTCCAAAAGTTTGTGAATCATATTGACCAAACTAAAAGTTCAAGGATCACATTGCATATTGAGTTAAAGTTCACGGATCATATTGATTAAATTAAAAGTTTAGGAACTACAATGCATCAATATCAACAACACCTTTATCGCAAATTTGTTAGGATCGGCGGTCGATGAATCCAAAGTGAAAAGCTTAAAAATATATTAAAATAAAAGCAAAAATATGGGTATCCAAAAATAAAAATAAGTTTATAAATATATAAATATAAAATTCAAGAACTACGATGCATATTAAATTAAAATTTAGAGACTATTTATGTCATTGTCCCTTTTACTGTCTACTCGATAAGCTGAAGATGAAGTCAGTGAGAACATAAATGCGGGGACCAGATCGGAAAGAAGCAAGTCAAATCTGTGCATCAGGTTCTAACAAGCACAGGGAATTGAATACTCATCCCAAATATGGCACGTTTCTGAGTTTGCTTGCTACAGATTCCAATCCGACTTGGGCGGTACCCGAAAAATAAAGGGATTCGGGATTCCTGGGGATCGTAGTTCAATTGGTTAGAGCACCGCCCGGCTCACATCCATCGGTTCGTGAGGCATTCAATGTGGATCTTGGCATTAACTCTGGCTTTCCAGACGCACCTGGCTAAGAAGCCCGTCTTGGCATTGTGCAAGTCTTTGTTCTGGCTCTACTGGTACTGCGTGCATGTCTTCGAGCCACCTTTGCACTTTGCTTTGGGCTCTCGATCTCATACTGGTTTTCTCTTTTCTCAAGGGCAAGAGGCTTGAGTTTCGGTGGATTTCTTCATGGTAAGCTTTTTTTTTTTTTCTCGTTGTTTGATTGTTTTCTCGGGACGGGCCGCAAAAAAAACCGGAAGTTTGCCGATGTTCCTACCAATTTTTCTCTCTTTGGGGGGGTCTTCGGGTGCCGATCACTTCCTGTCCTGGTTTTTTCGTGTGATAAGTTAGGATGATCAGGAAAACAGAATGAACCGTCGACAAGCTAAGTTGATGACAAGATCAATCTTTCTGTGACGATCTTGCTGTCAAGTACAGGATACTGAAGTGAGAGCAGATGAGAGGGATGAATATGTGGATTGGAAAGGAAGGAAAGCTGATTCTGAGGAACATGGCGGTATAAGACCCGCATCGCTTACTTGTGGTAATTTACTTCGTTTCTCGTTAGACTACCGCTTATTTCGTATATGTACCGGGGCGACGAGTCACTTCTAGCTCTAGGGTGATCACCGGAGAGGATCGGTCATTTCAATGCCATGAATTTTGAATACTGTAAGAACTTGCGACACTCGAGAGGGTGTTTCCGAACTTTGCATCTTACGATTATGTCCGTCGGATGCTATGAATTTCGAATTCTGTAAGAACATGTGACGCTCGAGAGGGTGTTTCTGAACTTTGCATCTTACGATTATGTCCGCCGGAATTTGGATCCTCTGAATTCCTAAAACATGCATCCTTTGAAAGTACAGTAGAAGGCCTCCCTCTCAGCATGCATCAATTGAGATATATCTGTCAAAATTCTATGTAATTTTGGGGCAATACGTGTAATTTAGAATGAGTTCTTGCTCAAGTGCTTTGATTTTTGGGGCATGTCCAGCGGGAAGTGCTGGAGAACTGGTGTTCCTGTCAAATGCCACGAATTTTGTGGCCTACTTCATAGGGACGATGCATTACCCGACGCCGTCGCCGCAAACATGGTCACCAACTTCATGGCCACCTCCTTCCTCCTCACCATCTTCGCGGGCTTTGTCAGCGACTCCTTCCTCACCAGATTCACAACCTTCGCCGTCTCTTGCACCGTCGAATTGCTGGTACGGTTAAATGGCTGCTGATTAATTGAACCAGAAAGCTCTAAGGTCGAAGCTATCACAAATTCGAACGCATTTAACTTGATTGTTTGCCCAGAATATGCATGTAAGGTCGTGCAAATTTTGCTCTATAGGGACTAATCGTGCTGACAATTCAAGCTCACTCCAAATCACTCCAACCTCCAGACCACAGAACACCCAACAAGTACCAAGCTGCTGTCCTCTATTTTGGCCTCTATGCGATGGCCACGGGTGTCGGCGGGATCAAGGCATCTCTGCCCACACACGGCGCCGAACAACTCGGCCATGACAGTCAGAGGCTTGTCTCCGCCTTCTTCAATTGGTTCTTCTTCTCCTTGTGCACCGGCGGCCTCATGTCAGCGACCGTCATGGTCTGGGTGGAGGACAACTTGGGCTGGCGTTGGAGCTTCAAGATATCGATAGCGGCTTTGTGTTTGGCTCTCGCCATTTTCGTGTCTGGGCTTCGTCTCTACCGGTACAAGCTTCCCCGAGGAAGCGCATTCGCCAGAATTTTCAAGGTGACGAGCATGCCTCTGATTAACGATTATCACCAAACAAAGTACACTCGACGCTTGTGTTTAATTTTTGTTAAACTGATACCGCTCCTACTCCTCTTAATAAGGTACTTGCATCGACGGCCCGGAATCGGAAAACTTCCTTGGCAGAGATATCCAGAAGAGCTGATGAAAACTCAGAAGTCAATACATTTGCAGCTCATGGAAGGCTTCCTAAAAATTCGAGTAAGATTAAGCTGTGATTAATGCCCCTCTTGTACAACGGTCGAGCAAATACGAATCGGCATTTCTCATTATCGCCTAATCGAATTGGCAGGATTAGATTTTGCTCTTGGAAAATCCTCAAAGCTGCCTCATTTCACCAACTGATCCATGTAAACAAAGTCATGTTGTTAATGATCTGCAGGTTCCTGGACAAAGCACTAGCAGATAACGTAAGCGCCGATGAGGTCGAAGAGGCGAGGGCCTTCATTGGACTGATCCCAATTTTCGCAAGCACGATCATGATGAGCTGCTGCCTAGCTCAGCTCCAGACCTTCTCCGTCGAGCAAGGCTCCGTCATGGACAGGACGATCCGCAACTTCGAAATCCCAACTCAATCGCTCGCCGTCCTCCCCTTGACCATCGTGCTTCGCCGCGATCACAGCCTACGAGCGCCTCCGCGGCGCGCTCGGGGACAAGCACTTCGCGAGAGCGGGCAGGATCTTCGACCCGCTGCCGAGGATCGGGCTCGGCCTGGCCCTGGCGTCCGGGTCCATGGCCATCGCCGCGGCC
Organism: Psidium friedrichsthalianum; assembly: GCA_019149425.1. Taxonomy (NCBI): domain Eukaryota; kingdom Viridiplantae; phylum Streptophyta; class Magnoliopsida; order Myrtales; family Myrtaceae; genus Psidium; species Psidium friedrichsthalianum. The sequence goes on along the minus strand of JAGVVM010008060.1, from coordinate 5,425 downwards.
GTCGAGGCCAAGAGGCGCGGGGCCGCCGCCCACGGGGCCGTCCTGTCCGTGTTCTGGCTCGCGTGGCAGTACTTGCTGCTCGGGGTGTCGGACATGTTCACGCTCGGCGGGATGCTCGAGTTCTTCTACTCCCGGGCGCCGGGGAGCATGAGGAAGCGCGGGCACCGCGCTCGCGTGGTGCTCGACATCGAGGGGCTACTTCCTGAGCACGGCGCTGGTGTCGGTGATCAACTCGGCGAGCGGGAGGTTCGGGAGGGAGTGGCTCGGAGGGAACGATTTGAATCGGGCACGTTTGGATCTTTATTACGCCCTCTCTGCCTTCTCAATTTCCTCAATCTCCTGAATTACATCTTCTGGGCCAAGATGTATTGAGATCCAAAAATCGGTTGGACATGTAAGTTCGTGATTAAATAAACTTAACGAACTTATCCTGATACTTAGCCCAAAAATATTTGAAAGATTTCTTACATTCATAGTATCATGGCGCAAAATTTATCATGTTTATCGCAAACATGCTCGACGGCAATTTTATTGCTCTATATATGAAAAGAGGATATTCTTGTGGTATTAGAATTCTAAAAAAGCTATCAATAATCAAAACCAGTCAGCATGTTAACTCGATAAAAGTTAGTAAATCGCTCTAATTGAGGTTTTTTTTTTTCGTAATAACAACATCATGCGCTCTAATTAAGGCATTGCTAAGTAAGGTAAACAATTGTTGGCAAATTAAAAAATAACTAAGTGTAGATACAACTCAAACGAGAGTTGGTAATGGGAGAAAACCATGCAAACTTAGGCTGGTAATCTCGAAAAAAAAAGTTATAAATTAAGGGGTTGTTGATTAAAAAAAGTAATTAAATATAAAAATTGATAAATTTAAAATAATTAAAAAAAAAAGACAACTAAACTTGGGTAAGCTACTTATATACAATTTGAAGGTAAACAAATTGATAAATTAATCTAACGAAAAGTGGTAAATCACTCTTGTTTAGCTTGGCTCGTATAAGAGATTGTAAGTTTGAAATTTCGATACGTTATGCAACTATGCTTGATAAATTAGTACAAAAAATTGTTATTTTACAAATTATATAAAATTTGATTATTTCGTAAAAGTACTAATAAGTTGCCAACAAATTTTATGAAAAAAGGGAAGTTATTAATCTTTTTTTAACTTATAATTTTATGTTAGTTACCAAGACTTACTGAAATTCACGCAAATAACCTAATTTTTCGAGATTAAATTAATACCAATATTGAGTTTTCTGTTTTGTTTAAAAACAAACTCTTGATGTCGGTGCAATGAACAACATCCTTGCAAGCACATGCCACTTTTCATGTTGTCGGAATCCTGCACATATGGCCGGTTGCGGAGGAAGAAGGGAGGGAAGAAAAAAGGAAGAGAGAAAGCCTGGTCCACGGTCCAACGCCATCGCATTGGTCCGTCGCAAGGAATAAGGAGGAAAAAAAAGAGAGATAAAGAATAAAAAATAAATATCTGAAAATATATTCAAAAAGTGTGTGTCACCGTACAGCAATGGTCGTCTTACGTGAGGATTTTTGATAAAAATTAAAGCGAAGGGAGTTGGCACAAATACCCAAGGTGTATGACTCTTGGCCAAAATAAAAAAAGATTAATAAGACATAATTATAATAATTTAAAAAAAAATTGGTAATTCTCGTTGCTTGATCGTCCGACTGTCCAAAATCAATCTCATCTGCTTTTTGCTCCGTGGCATGCAACCACATGAGCACGGTGTGGCCCATCATTCCTCGTAAAACCGTCTCAACATATACCGTGAACGTGCTCGTATTGTCATGAACATCATTATAATCCTAATAATGTCTATTTCGTCGCGTCTAAAGCTGTTTCCTTTTCACTTTACTTGGGTCCAACGCTGCATTATTCCCGACAACAGGTCCATAATTAGGGAACTTGATTAGTGCCCGGAGCCCACTTTTCCTCCCTTCCTCGTATGAATACACGAGTCCGATCATCATTTGGATATAGACAATACAAGTAATTAGTAAATTAACATATTTGGGTTTCATTTATCCTCAAAAAAAATTTATCTGAAAAATATTTTCAAGAATTCAATTTTCAAAAAAACTGACTAATTTTTCAGTATTTAATTGAGATCTGAAAATGAATTGAAAAATATTTACCGTGCTGACCATCAACGGAGGCCAAGACAAAAAAAAAAAGAGAAATAAAAAAAAAATATATAAAAATATCAAAATATATAAGAATTTCAAAAATAAAAAAAAGAAGAAAAATAACAAAATAATTAAAAATAAAATAAATGGGATGGAGTGAAGGGAAAAAATATGAAGCCTTTTTTCTGACAAAAAAAAGAGAAGAAATATGAGGGAAAATATTTTTCTATGAATAAAAATATTTTCCTAAACTCGCTTATTGTCGTGAATCAAATATCATTTGAGATGATCGAGATATCAAAATGAGAGTATCAAAAGACGTAAAAGATTCGGTTTAATTCATATACCTATTGAAATCAATAATGTGTTGAACTTAGAGTGAGAAATTTCTCCTTATAAGACCTTAATCCGATTAAACTTCATCTTTATGGGATTTGAGCTTACGATCGGTATTTGTTGAGATTAAAAGCCTCTTAGAATTAGACGTTCAACGAGTGTATCACATTTATATACTTAAAAACAGTACTTCACCTAAAACCCTCCAATGAATAATCATGCGTGAAACGCCCCCAACATTGTTTTCACTATATATTCATGCTCCCACCTTCCCCATGCATCTAAAACGAACCCAAAACACACAAACTTCCATCGAAAAATGGCCGCCGATGCCGGTGCCGCCGCAGCGCCGCCGCTTTTCTCTCATTCTCCTTTCACTCACCACCCCTCTTCTTGCTCTGACCTGCAACCCCCAGCCCTCCTCCCCAACAAGAGGACTTACTCCAAGCTGCACCTCCCTAACCACCTCAAAGCCAACCCTCCACTCACCTTCGACCCCGCCAACTCTCCCTCTCCCTCGCTTCTCTGCTTCCCGCCCTCCTCCCTGGTGGAGGCGGATGGGTCGCCTGGGCCATCAACCCAACCTCCACTGGCATGATCGGAGCACAAGCGCTGATGGCGTCAAGAGCTCCGCTGGCTCTGTCGTCGCCAAGACCTTCAACATCTCTCGTACCACTCCATTGCAGAGTCCAAGCTGTCGTTGACGTGTGGACCTGAGCGCCGACGAGGCCAGCAGGACCATGAGGTTGTTCGCATCGGTGAAGGTTCCGGCAGGCTCAAGGAGCCTGAATCAGGTGTGGCAAGTGGGCGGTGCGGTCGACGGAACGAGGCCGAGGATCCACGACATGGCGGATGCCAACAAGGACGCCAAGGCGAAAGTGCTGGCGGCGGCTGAGAGCGGTATGGCGGTTCTACGGCGGTTCTCCAGCGCCGGCACCTGCCAGGGGGTTTCAAGGGTGGGGAGGCGAGTACCGGTGATACTACTTTCTTGGCCTTGGCTTGGTTTTCTAGGCAGTAGTTACTTGGGCTTTACTAAATGTTTCTTTCGTTACCATGTAGATGTTCTTCAATTTAGTCTAATCTCGAGCTTAGTTAAGCTCGCAATCCGGACCTCGAGATGAATTTGTGTAGCAAAAGATGCCTTGAAATTGAGAAGCAATACTGTCTATTTACATAATTATAACAGAAGTTTACATACAATTAACAATGTAAAATGCAAGTACTCCATGAGCGTTCAAGCTATTTGAGTAAATTATTTCAAGTTCAACCCGACCATGGTGCTTAGAGCTACCTCGAACTGTACTGATCTCGAAAAGAATCGAGTTCAAGCTCAAGGAATTCATAAATAGCTAATTCATTGCGTCCCTACCGAACAAATGTGCATGATATTAGTCCATGTTCATGTTAAATAGTCACTCACACGCCCATGGATGACTTAAATATTCACGAGTTGCTTAATTCATCAAAGTTTTGATATTAATAGTAAAATTGAAAATTTAGGATTGAATCGTATTTTACGAGTAATTTAGGAATGAGCTCCGAACACAATGAAACGACTGGTGTCACGCGCAATATTTTCACATGTTGAAAGGGAAAATGCATGTGCTGGTGTAGACTTGTGGGACGTTGGAATCATGATTTGTTGGTGCTGGATCTTTTACACATGCTCTGCTTGCTTTGCCTGGTGGTCCATGCCCATGTCTTCAGCACGACACGGGCGTCTTGACATTTAAAGGTCGTCGTTTTATGTGCATCCTAACATTGGAACATGCTCAATTGTCGGGCTTGGACGGCGCCAGGCCTAAAAATCCTTGGCCCAGAGGTCTGGCATTATCAAGGGCTCGCGAGGGAGAAGTGCTTGCTTAGTTCCATCTATATCACCGGGAGATTGGATCTAGCCGTAAGAATAAAGCTATATTTTTTCGATATGAACCCTTGTAAGTGCATGTTATTTTCTTTAGTCGTTCAATTCAAGTTATAAAAATTGATAAGCTATAACTATCTTCAAGCGCATAGGCTACGAGCAATATAGACGAGCTGTAAACTTCATGTCTCTAGATAAGGCAGCATGTCATCTATTTCGGGCCATTCGCCTTATGAAAATTAGTGGGGTTTTAGACCTCATTCAGGCGGGTGAGAGTCTGGCATGCTCATACATGCTAAAAATGAAGCAAACAAAATATACGGATTTCTTTTTAATAACCTAATTATCCATTCGCCTTAATTACTGCGTTGACTCTGATTGCCAAACGACATCAATTGATATAGACCCGACAGACAGAGTCGCAACTTTTTGCTTTTCGTATCTTTTCTTCAGCAAATGGTGCTTTCCTAGTAGACCAAACCCCTATAGTGGAAACTTAGAGCACTTATTAATTTGCTATAGCTGGCCGGTACATCGTTCGCACAGGCATGGGAAGGACCAATTGAAAAAAACATAAAGCAAAAAGCAGGGAAAAAATGACAAAAGTAAAAGCCGAACTGTTTCGGATTTTAACTTTGTGGCGGGTGGGGACGGTTTCGTTGGTTTTTATGGTAACCATTCTGATCCTAAAATTAATTCGATTAAAATGACTTTTTATGATTTGTTCCTGAATGAATTTTGGAGAACCAGTAAACGCCGTTTGATAACTGCACAAAACTTTATATTTTGAAAAATGTTTTTCTTTCTAATTTTTTTCAGTAAGTCAAATAACTATGTAATTATCTTTGTAAAAATTTCATCCTAAAGAAGGCTAATTTCCAATGCACACTAAAAATAATTTTAAAATACAATTATTTTTTAGCATGTCATAAAATGGAAACACAAAGTTTAATAATGATGTTTGGAATCACACCCAAAGGGGCGAGGAAGCTAGGGGCTCATGGGAGACAGGTTCCAGAGGAATTGGTACTTGAAGTTGGGTAGCCTAACATGTGCACTACTGTTTTGGTG
>JAGVVM010008058.1:0-20174 GCA_019149425.1 Psidium friedrichsthalianum | reverse complement strand
CCTTCAATTGCAGAGTCCAAAAGAAGAGAGGCATGACAGGTTCTTCAAATTCGATACTCCTCCATTTTAGCAAAGTGACTCGCACCCGAACAAACGTAAGGAGGATAACTTGAGGGAAGCCTCGGGAGGTGAGGCAGATAGTGGCAGTTTTCGAGGTCAAGTGACTTGAGATGAGGAGGGAGAGTAAGGATTGTCGGTGAGGTGGTCACATAAGGAGAGCTCAGGTCTAGGACTCCATCGAGCAAAGTGAGTTGCAATGTTCACAAATGTAAGGAGGATAAAGTTTGACGGAAGCCTAGGGAGGCGACGCAGATTATGGCAACGGAGGTGAAGTGACCTGAGTTGAGGAGGGAGGGTAAGGTCTGCTGGTGAGGTGGTCACAAAAGGACAGTCTAGGCGTAGAGACTCCAGTTTGCTCAAGTTCCCCATCCACCGTGGCATCGGATTTTCCTCAACCCATCAAAAGAAATCACATGACTCAAAACTCAGATCCAATTCCTTCAAATTACTGAGGTTTGACAATTTGGAAACGTATCCATTTTAACGAATCAAGATACAGAGTGACAAGACTTTCAGGAAGCCTGGGCAGTGCGAGTATATCCGCATCATCCAGTTTCAGATCCTCAGGGATTGATTCTTGGAGATGCAATCGCCAAAATGTCACATGGAAATCCTTAATATTTTTATTGGAGACTTCTATTTCTTCGAGATTTTCCATCGTCCAAAGGGCATTGGATATTTTCCTTATGTCACACTTCCGCATCTTCAATCTTTTCAAAAGTTTCAATTTCCGATGGAATCTGGTAGTTCCTCGATCCTCGTCCCCGATATATCCAACTCAATCAGGATTCCAAATTTTCCAATCGAATCTGGAAGCCTCTCCAACGATCTGCAGTCACTTAGAGATAGGTATTCAAGGCTTCCAAGAGATCTACCTAGCTCGTGCTAGCAACCTTGCAATTCTTGACATTCTGAAGATTCAAAATTTCAATTTCTTTTCACCTATAAAGAATAATCATGGAAACATTACTTTTGAATCTAATATGACCGAATAATAAAACGTTGTGTAGCATATGACATACCTTCATGTGGTTCCACCCCTCCAATCATGCTTAATTTTACTCCTAGATAGACTAAGGATAACTACATCCTCCATGAAGAAATTTGCCAATGTTAAATGTTGGGGGAAAATAACTCCATGAAGCCATCGTAAATGAGGAAGGAGATTTGAATTCTCATTAGTTGGAAGAACATTTGATGGGATTTGTGCCAAAGAGCCTCTCTTCTGGGCATGAAAATGTTTTCTCCAACCGTCCACTTCAAGGAACCTTAGATCTGATAGGCTCTCAAAGCCCTCGTAGGTTTAAAACGATATTGCGGCAGATGGGACAATTTGAGACGAAGAGCTTGAACTTTCTTTTCCCTATCCAAAGGAAAAAATTAAAAACAAAAGAGTCAAAGGGAAACACGATTATTCAGTCCTTATATTAAGGGGTTGTGTTCAGTACTATTATTCTTATAATTTTTTTTTGTTGGATCATTCTTGTAATCTTAGAATAGAAAAAATAAAGAATGAGGAAGTCATACTGGTGCTGTACAACGCAAAAAGTAATGGGCTTTTTTATAGGAAAAAAATTCATAATACTTGAAATTTACGTAGGAGGGGGAATTTTACCTTATGTTTCCTCAGCAAATCTGATCCTCTCAGGATCCCACACCCTACTTTGATTCTCTACTTTCGTGTCTCTTTTTTGACGAACCAATTTCTCTTCCAAGGTCTTGAGCTGATATGCATCCACACTTTATTCTCCTCATTAATCTTTATCAAAGATGAGTTCTGCAAAACTTTCATGGCCACTTTCCGAAACAAACCAAGATTCATCCAAGAAATGATTAGAATGTCTTTATCATATCCAATGAAAAGACAAGCTATGTCGAGGAACATATGCTGTTGTCGCCAATCTAATGCATCATAACTTATTTTCAACCTACTCGAAGAACTTCCTCATCAGGAACATTTGCCAACTTCTTCAATATGAGATCCCAGTCTTCTTTTCAGTGCTGATAAAAGCGAGCCTATCACTTCAAGAGCTAGTGGAAGACCTCAGCAATGTCTATCGCCCTGTTGGAATAGGTCGATATACTCTTAAAGGAGAGTCTCTTCTGAAGGCATGTTTGCTAAAAAGTTTGAAGAGATTGATCACGATCCATGACCGTTAAGCTCATAATAGTCGCCACTCCGAGCATCAAGAGCTTCTTTGTTTCAAGTGTAAATAATAAGTTTGCTCCCTTACCAAACCAATCACGCTCACCTACTAGTCATGCATATGCTTTTTTTCATACAAATCATCGAGAAGCAGTAGGACTCTTTTATTAGATAACCGATCTTTGATGATCTTAATCCCATCATCAATGTTTCTTAGTTCTGTACAATTCTTTCTGAGGATGTCGGAGATGAGCTGATTCTGCAAGCATTCAATGCCCTTGTTTCTGACATTTCAGGATGTCGGACAGAAAACAAACAATCCTCAAAATTTTCTGAAAGCCGATGGATAGATGATTTTGGCAGTAGTCGTCTTTCCGATGCCACCATCCATGGATTACCTACAATCCGTGTTTCATTTGTTTGAGCACCTCTCATTCCCATGATTGCATCCACATGGTTGTCGACATGACCAAGCAAGGTGATACTACCAAATAGGCCTTTTTCAATTCACTGAAAAGCTCTCGGTGAGTTTTTTGCCAACTCACCCTTCTCGCCTAGTGTTTTGTGGAGGTGAAAAGGCAACGAGTTAGAAAATTGTGCTGAACCATACTATGTTTTGACAAGACCAAATTGAAAACTATAGACCTATATGACGTCTTCCTTCATGTTCTCCTGCTCGGAGAATGGGTGCAGAAATTTATTTTATTGTAAGTGAATTAGCGTTGGTACTAAGGGTTAATTTGTGACTTCAACTGAAAAATATGTTGTTCGACATTAAAGAGGACACATTTTGGATTGTGCCATTAGTTAGCAAGATTTGTTCGCCATAGCTTCAATAGCATAAAATTTAAATTTCATCCAGACTAACACATATCTAGAAAGAAACCAAGTGAAACGCAGCGAGTTTGATGACAAAAAAACACGAGATGGAATGATAAAAGCAGTCACCTGTGGGCATGCTTTGCAGGTCCCATCCATTTAGAAATGATACTTCTTTGAGAGCAGCCTTCCACGCACACATTGTCTCTTCATCATATCGCTTCTTGTTTTCATGTGAAAGAAAGGCATCTCGATAGCCCCCAGTTTGATGCCTAACCTCTGCAGGTGCCACGTCATAAAAAATGGGCATGATCTTTTGTTCCCCTGATTTCTGGCACTCGATCATCTGGACTACCTCCTTGAGACACCATACACTAGAGGCATAATTTTTCGAAAAGATAGGTATTAAGATCTTCGACTGCTTAATTGCTTGGAGAAGTTCTGCGCCAAACTCTTCCCCCTTGCGGAGATCTTCGTCGTCCTTAAATGTGCGGATTCCTACATTAGTAAGACTAATATAAAGGTAGTCGGTAAAAGCTTCTCGAGTATCTGGTCCTCTGAAGCTCAAGAATACTTCATAGTCATATCCTGTTGAAGTAGCCTTTTGAGGTACCCCTGTTGAAGTGTGAGCACCAGAAAGCGCCTCCTGCTGTCCATCGTTTGCTGCTGCATCCTTAGCTGGTCCTGATGAAGTAGCCATTTCAGGTACGCTTGTTGAAGTGTGAGCACCAGATCGCCTCCTGCTGTTCCATCGTTTGCAGCTGCATCATTAGCTGGTCCTGATGAAGTAGCCATTTCAAGTACACCTATTGAAGTGTCAGCACCAGAAACGCCTCCTGCTTTTCCATCGTTTGCAGCTGCATCCTTAGCTGGTCCTGATGAAGTAGCCATTCAGGTACTCCTATTTGAAGAGTGAGTAGAAGACGCACCTCCTGCTGTTCCATCGTTTCCAGCTCCATTGCTGCTTGCCTCCCCTCCATTGATCTTCCTTGATCTTCTCTTCAAGAAAAAATGGAACAGCATGGCAGCAAAAGCAACGGCAGCAGAGATGGAAAATGTTTGGAAAGCCATGATCACAAGTGTGAGTACGAGAATCCAAGTGGAGATCTCTGTGGGTCATAAAACGTAGAAGGTAGACTGGCTCAATATGCAGAGAGTGGAGGGCCAGATTCGCTAGAATTGATCAATGATAAGGGTCCAGTACAGCCTGTCCACAGTTGAAAAACGCAGGTTTCTTAACAACAAAAGTGGTCCCTCCCAACTCAACTCCTCTTTTATCTCCACCGCCATAACGCAATTGAAAAAAAGAAAGAGAAAAAGAAAGAGAAAAAATTGCGGGGTAAATAAACTAGTGGAATTCTAAAAAGATGGGAGCAATCGACTCCTCGGGTGGCTAAAACAAAATATAAAAGATGGGGAGCACTCAAGTGCTTTCGGGTATTGCTCTTTTGAAATTTAATAATCTGTCTTTGTGGAGATTCTTCTCACTGTAAATATCTCATCCATTGATTGTCTACACCAACCACCGCATCACAATGAATGCCCACCAGCTTGCTCGCATGTTTTCTTGTATATAATTATAAGAGAAATGATTATATGACAATAGGAGTGTGCATGGTCGGGAATTGGTCCGATCTTGGTATGGAACCGGGGATCGGATCGGTAGTCAGTCCTCAAATTTTTAGGATCAAGGACCGGACCAGGATGACAGGTCCCGGTCCAAATCTAGTGGGCCACTAACACCAGTTACTTATAGAAATCTAACCCACCGCTAATCTCGATGGGACCGCTAACACTATTTGCTTATAGAAGTCTAACTATTAGATCTAAACTAATAACTTTCGATCTCAACCATCCATATATAAAACATACACATAACATTGTACAACAATCATGTGAGTACTTATAATCCTAAAATAATGAGAAAGACTAAATTAGAAGGAAAAACACTTAAAAACAATGAAACATGATTATGCTCCTATATCATTCTCCTCGGGTTAAAAGAATTAAGCTCAAAGTAGGATTACACTTCTACTTCACTAAATCCAAGTATGAACAAAATAATGGGTTTGCCTAAAAATAGTCAAGACAAAACACAGATTGAGTCAAGACAAAAATGATTGGAGATTGCCATACCAACAAAGATGAGGAAGGCGAGAGGAGTTAGTATTGAGCAAAGTTGTGTTGCGAAGACAAGACGCGAGCGTCGAGCTAGGGAAGAGAGAGTGAGTGTTGGTAGAAGATGAGGAAATTAAGTTAACTATTTCTTAAAAAAATTCTAATTTTTTTCTAATTGTGTGTATGTATATATTCTGGGCGGTCTGGTCCGAGGGGTCCGAGCCGGTCCCATCCACCATCTACTATAAATTCCTAGTAGATTACTGACATTATTTCGATTTTACAAGTAGCAATTTTAATTTGTCATAACATACTAGTGAAAGTACTGATTTACCAAGCTGATATATTCTTGTAGATCTATGAATACTCATTTTCTTCTACAAGTAGGTATGATTTTCCGTAGTATATTACGAGTTGCCTACATAATTTACTAGTAAACCGGTTAGCCTTTGTAACTTCCGAAAAAAATAACTATTTTACCACTGGTAAATTGTTAGTGATTATTAACGACGCTCACGCTCCGATTCACAGGTAGCAACATTTACTGTTTCGAGCTAATTTGACTGTGACCTAGTCAACGATGCACGGTACATGCTCTCCGTTGTCTTTCAATGTATAGCTAAATGATAGCATCGCTTTGTGTTTTTCCAGCATTTAATTCGTATCATTAGGTTCATCAGCAATTTCCTGGATGCTTCCGATGCTTTTTTTTCCCGTAGTTTAATCGCGGTGGTAGGCACATGGCAACGTTGTCAGGCATCTCAAAAGTGAAGATGCCACATCGAATGATTCTTTAAAATGTATTAGCACTAGGCTCGAAGCTCATCGACTTAGATCAGGAAAAGAATATCTAGGCATGAAGATTCGCCGATTACCACAGCCAAGGACTTGCAGACATTATGAGACCATTAGGCTATTGGAAACCGAGGTCAGAATATGATACCCTGCTATTCATTTGACATTTTCAAATGTAAAAAAGTCTCGATATTCTAATTGTATTTGAACATTGTATGTGTTTGACTACTTTTGAATCGAGCCTCCATGACTCTGTCATTAGATTTGATCGCCTTAGGTGACTCAAGGATACCGAGACATTATTTATATTATGATAGAGCGTAAAACCGCAGGCGAGAGTTGATAATTTGCTTATCACGTGGATGAAATTTCAATAACAGCGTTTTTTTTTTTTTTTTTGGGGGTGGGGGGTTGGATTAATATCATAGGACTTGGTTAACTACTTCATTGGTATGTTGCTAAAATATTTATAGTGCTCGTAATTTGTTTTAAGACGCTGATAATTTCTCAGAGGAATTGGTAATTGACTAATTAATTGGAATGTTGTTGGTAAATTCGTGATGGCGTTGGTAAATTACTTAACATGTAAGTAAAATTTCATTAGGGTTGACAACTACTGCTTAATTGGTGTTGGCGAAATCTCGATAGTACTAATAATTTGTTTATTATATTAGTAAAATTTCAGGAGTTGGTAATTGATTACCACATTCTCAAAATTTTGTAGGAGTTGGTAGTTTACTACTTTATCGGTATGTTCTAATTCCCATTCATGCTTGTAATTTACTAATGGCGTCATTGGAATGTTAGTAAATTCTTGTAGCCTTCCTAATTTATATCACACTAATAATATTTCAGAAGAAGTGGTAATTTACGAATATTTTGCGAGTTAGCAATAAGAAGGTTTCAAGCTTGAATACGCTGGTGAATGGTAGAATGGCAGAGATCAGGATGGAGTAAGCAAAACAGGCCATGGTAGTCTCAAATCTCAAGGAGAACCTGCAAGTGTTCGGGTTCATTCTTCATAGTGCATAATGCGCATTTGTTTTCCCTCCTGAATGGCCTCTATTGATGACATCAACTGCAATTTCACAAAAGCTTTTCCCTAAAAACATTATCTCGAAATAGGAAAAGGGCACTATCCTTCATCTGGCATTTCCTAAACAAATTTCACACTGCAATTTGAGGAAGAAAAAGAATAGAAATAGCAGCATTTTATTGCTGTGATGGTCTCCAAGGACCGGCCAAGCTCATCCGCTTCGAGGATAAGGTTGTCTCTTCTCAGATCTCAAGAACGAAAATTGACCCATTCTAAGGTTGCTTCGAGAGATTTGGCCCTTCACGCTCCTTTTGAAATTCATATTTAGGCTATGTCCTTTTTGTGGAAGATGAAGTGTTTCTGGAAAATATTTTTTCAAAAGTCCTTTTCAGGAAAATGACACTTTTTCGATTTTGGCTGAAACCTGAATGAATTGAAAAATATTTCCTCTATCTATAAGGAAAATCAATTTCCTATGAAAATCTATTTTTCTATTTTTTTTAAATCGAATTTTTAATTTTTTATATTCTTTTCTTTCTTTTCCCGTCTTCTTTGGTTGGTCGCCAATAGTCGCCATGGCCAGTGATGGCCAAAGGAAAGAGAAAAAAGAAAAAGAAAAATAAATAATTTAAAAAATATATAAATATAAAAAAATTGAAAATAAAAAAAATAATAATTAAACATAAAAGGAATGTGAAGGAGTGGAGGGAAGAAAAATGAGGGAAAATTCTTACTCTTTTCAAATAAAGGAAAACATTTCCGCCACTTTTGAATATGTTTTTTCAATGGGAGGAAAATATTATCCTTGACTCATTATTTTTAGTGAAACGAGCGCCTAAAATCCAAAAAAAACTATTTTTCTCGGAGTTGTTTTTCACAAAACGAATGAGTCGTACTACGAATGCACACTTTTTTACTTGATCGGTAAAATTAAAATAAGAATCCTACAATTGGGTGGCTAACATGCCGACCATTTGTTTTTTGGGCTTGGAAGAAGATTTTGGCTCTTCGCCCTTTGTTTCTTGCTCAATGTCAATGGCGTATTGGAAATGGGGCTTCCGTTTCCTTTTGGTTTGATTCGTGGCATCCTCACGGTCCTCTGCATAAGTTCTTCACAGATATGGAGATATACCAATCTGGCATCCCGGGAGGGCCTCGGTCTGGGACTTTTGTGTTGAGCAGTTTCATCTGTCGCGGATTCTTAATCTATTGGCTGGTCCTAATTTCCTCCCAACTTTGGCCCCTGATAGACGTGATTGCTTCATATGGCTTTGCCACCCTTCAAGTGTTTTCTTGGTCTCTTCTACCTAGGACTTTATTAGATGCAAAGGTAGAACCGTCGATTGCATCAGTTTATTTGGGATTGGCACATCCCCCCCCCCCCCCACCCCCCCCCCGACATGCCTTCCTTCTTTGCTCATTACTCTCAATAGGTTGCCTACTTAGGTTTTTTTGCTGAACTATCGTAGGATTGTAGATGGTGTTTGTCCATTTTGCCGCGTAGACCGGACTCTATTGACCACATTTTCTTCGGGTGTAACTTCACGGGTTCCTTGGCGTTATTCTAGGCCACAAATTGCAACCTTGCATGGCTGAATAGGTCATGGCAAGAAAAGTCCCGTTGGGCCGTTAACCACTTTGGTGGTCAACAATTCCACCATCAGATTGCTCGTTTCTCTTTTGCGGCACTTGTTATTTGATTTGGACAAAATAAAACCACATCATATTTAGAAATCAAGTTCAGGATGTCTTAGCTTTGAAGAAACATCTCTCTAAAGTTGTCCAGGACAAGGCCTTGACTTTTGAAGACGTTGATGATACCCTCGCAACAAGTGGATCATGACTGGCTTGGGTTGCTCCTTTTCGATTATTGCCTGACTCGGGCCTTATGTATAGTTTTGGGTCGTTTTTTTTGGTCTGTGGCCACTGTTTGGCTCTTGCCTGGTTCGGTTGTGTCTTCTGGGGTATCACTCCCCTTGCTGCCTCGTGCACATTTCCCCCCATCAGCCCTACACATGCTGCACCATTAGCGTTGCTTCGGGTGGAGAATTGTTTTTGTGCGGGCCACAGTGCTTTGGTTCTTTGTGTTAACGCTTGTGATTAGTCAATATACTTCTTACCCGTACTAAAAAAAAAAGTATTTTATAGGTGCTTCGTAGGACCATATTGATTTTTCTCAATGGAAGAGCATGAATGTGTTCACATTTGATATATCACTGTGCAGAGTTTTCTTTAAGAAAGCAAGTCCAACTCTTCCCAGAACGTGAATGTGATTGCATTATACATAGCATGGTATCATGTCCATTAGTAATATGTATTGTATTTGGCACGCGGTCACTGTAGTAAGACACTTGCATTGTTAATCGTAAAATCAAAATGATGTTGATAATATATTCGAAATTAACAATGGTAAAAGAGTTATTTTATTTGTGAGTTAAAACCGTCAACTGAAATCACTAGTAAAGTATGTACGCATTTTTAATTTACTAGTGAAAATATGCTATCACTTATAAAATTAAAAAAAGTAGATTTTTATTTTATTGATAACTTACAAACAATCATCGAATTACAAATGGAGATCTCGGTAGCTTATTACGCTTAGAAGTCAGGATTGGCTAAATATTCAGAGGGTAGGGGGCCATATGCTACAATTTTGTAAGGAGAATGATTCACCGCCACATCATTCCAGCCTATCAAATTTGACAATGTGTTTTTTTAACAACTTTTAGGAGTTTCAAATCTCAAGGCAACAATGGGAATGTGTTTGCATTTGACGGTACTAAGTTTCCAAGGTTCGACTCTTTGCAGATCTTGAGAGCATAAATTACTACTCAGGAGTTCTAAATCTTAGGGGAGAATGTGAATGTTTTTATTAAACATATCACTGTGAAGAGTTTTCTTTTTAAAATGGAAGTTCTCGCCAGATTGGACCCAAAAAATTAACTATAGCCATTCAATGGATGGGATAGTTGCACTTTGAAATCTTGCCCATTTCATATCATTCGCAAGCCAAAAGATTACAAATGCTTACATATTTTACTGTCTCGGTTGCTTACGGAAAAAATAATTATTTTACCTCGATAAATTCCTAGTAGATTACTAACACTGTTTCGATTTTACAAGTAGCACTTTTTATTTGTCAATTACATACTAGCGAAAGTACTGATTTACCAAGTTTGTCGTAGATTATGAATGCTCATTTTCTTTTACAATTAGGTATGATTTTCTGCTAGTATATTATGAGTTGCCTCCACAATTTACTAGTAAAAGCGTTTAACCTTTGTAACTTCCAAAAAAAATAACTATTTTACCACAGTAAATCGTTAGTAGATTATTAACAACGTTCCGATTTGACAGGTGGCAACATTTACTGTTCCGAGGTAATTTGATGGGACATAGTCGATGATGCACCGCACGCGCTCTCCATCGTCTTCCAATGTACAGCTAAACGATAGCGTCGTTTTGTGTTTTTCCAGCATTTAATTCATATTATAAGGTTCACCAGCAATTTCACGGATGCTTCCTATACTTCTTTTTTTCCAGTAATTTAATCGCGATTGTAGGCACATGGCACACGTTGTCAGTCATCTCAAAACTGAAGATGCCACATCGAATGATTCTTTAAAACTCATAGACTACGACTAGGAAAAGAATATCTAAGCATGAAAATTCGCCGATTACTAACGGCCAAGGACTTGCAGACATTACGAGACCATTAGTCTATTGGAAACTGAGTTCAGAATAACGTACCGATACATTGCTATTCATTTGACGTGTTCAAATATTAAAAAAAAAATCTCGATATTCTAGTGATTATTTCGAGTTTAGCTTGACGTTAGAATTGTATTTGAACAAGTGTATGTGTTTAACTACTTTGATTCCAGCCTCCATGACTGTCATTAGATTTGATAGCCTTAGATGACTCAAGGATACTGAGACATTATTTATATTTTGATAGAGTATAAAACTGCAAGGTGAGAGTTGATATTTTGCTTACCACGCGAATAAAATTTCATAAGAGCGGTTTTTTTTTTTTGGCCGGATAAAATATCATAGGAGTTGGTTAACTACTTCATTGGTATGTTGCTAAATATTTTATAGTGTTGGTAATTTGTTTAAGAAACTGACAATTTCTCAGAGGAATTGATAATTACTAATTAATTTGAATGTTGTTGGTTCGTGATAATGTTGGTAATTTACTTAACACGCTAGTAAAATTTCATCAGGGTTGATAATTAACCGCTTAATTGTATGTTGGCGAAATCTCCATAGTACTAATAATTTGCTTACGATACTAGTAAAATTTCAGGAGTTGGTAATTTGCTTGCCACACTCGTAAAATTTGGAGTTTTTAGTTTACTACTTTATTGGTATGTTAGTAATTCCTGATCATGCTAGTAATTTACTAACGGCTTCATTGGAATGTTAGTAAATAATCTTAATAGTCTTCCTAATTTATTTGTCACACTAACAATATGTCAGAAGAATTGGTAATTTACGAATATTTGCTAGTTAGCAACAAGAAGGTTTCGAGCTGGAAATACACAGGTGAATGGTGGAATAGCAGAGATCAGCATGGAGTAAGCACAAAAGGCCAAGGTAGTCTCAATTCTCAAGGAGAACGTGCAAGTCTTCCGGTTCACACTTCACAGTGCATAATGCGCACTTTGTCTTGCCCCCTGAGTGGCCTCTATTGACGACATTCAGCTACAATTTCACAAAAGCTTTTCCTAGAATATTATCTCGAAATAGGAAAAGGGCACTGTCCTTCATCTAGCATTTCCTAAACAATGTTCACACTGCACTTGCTTTGAGGAAGAAAAAGAATAGAAATTGCGGCCTGAAATCATTTACCAAACGGTGCAGGCCAAAAACAAATTATCAAATGCTGGCCAAAAGAACATTTCTTGGGTCCCAAAAGAAACATTTCTTGTGTCCCATGGCCATGCATGACAACACTTATGTAGTAAAATTTTTACTTCAAAAGTATTTCTAGAGTAAAAATTTATTTGATAACACAACTTCTGGAGCAAAAATCTATTTCGTTATGCCACTTTATTTTTCTACTTTGTAGAATTTTTTTTGTTTTCAGAAATAATTTTAGAAGCAATTTAAAGAAGTAAAGAAAATTTACTTATCTCCAAAAGTAAAAAAACTAATTTTTAGATAGAAATTGATTTTTAGAGTAGCAGTATTGCCATGCGTGAATTGTCATTCACTTCGTGGGTCAATTTTTTTTAATATTCTGGAGCAGAAAAATCAACGGCCAAAAATTTCTTGGGTCCCTCCATGTTCGACCAAACAAAAAAAATTGTCATTCACGGCCAAACTGGCGTAACAGAATCCGAGGAAAATCTTTTTAAAAAAGCAAGGTGATAATGAAAAGAAATATAACAATAAAGCAAAGAAAAAGAACAGGAGTCATGCTAGCTTTCGAAAAGACAAATGCTTTAGTGCGCCTTTGCGTTGTCGGCAATATTTTAGTCAAAATAATTCCCCAGGGAAAAAAGAAAGAATGAAGAATTTCTTTTCATAGTTGAATTCTTGACAAGTCCTCATTGAGATCTCATATAACTGGTACTGTCTTCACTTTCCCTGTGACTACAATCACCCTGCAAAAAAAAAAAAAAAGGGTTGCCCTGTGATAGAGGCATTAGCATAATTGCTTGCGCGCCTTGCCTGGTAGGGCTCCTCACTGTCACGAGTCGTGCTGGGCTCGGGCCAAGAGGGCAGGTCCATGCCGATTGGGCGAGGAGCAGGTGCGGAGTTGCCCAGGGTCAGGTGAGGAGCAGGCAATTTGCTTGAGAAGTAGCGTGAGAGGAAGAAGTAAGTGAAAAATTGAAGGCAGAACCGAACCTATTATCGATTGAATTTGAAGTTTTTTAAAAAAAAAATTATTCAATTGCTTATTTTGGACAAAATTTGGCCCCCTTTAGTCGCCAAAAAATGTCTACTAGAATACATCTAGTCAATTGGCAAGCTCGTACATTTATTTGAGATTGAGTTGGGTATTTCAAACCCTTATTTAAAATAAAATATGCCGTGGACCATTTTTTTTGAGAAAATGACCTCACCTCATATCATATTTGGAATTTTCCTAAGTAAATAGGTCGCAAAACAATCAAAGAGAATAAATTTGACAAAACAAAGCTAGTTGATAGTTCTAAGACTAGCACTATCTAAGGTCACACATATGTGGAAATTTCGGCAAGTTAACTTATGTATTTGATCATGGATTCAATACGTATAAAATAAGCACCTAATCATATTTTAGAAGCAAAAAGAAAAAAGATTGAGATCTGGGAAAAGTAAGATATTCTCTTTATATACTAGTATAGATAATGTTAGTTCAAAACACCAATAGCAACTATATATTGACTAAATAATTGATAATGTGATATTCAAAAAGAGCTTGACAGCATTTCGCCAGCAATTTATCTAGAATCCAAATACAGGGTCAATTTGATCATCCTCAACTTTTCTAGTTCTTCTCCTAATTAAGATCATTTGAATAACGCTCTCATTTCTTTAGAATGTATTTTTGTTACACATGGTGCCTCTACTTTGCTAGTAAATGCATGGATCTAGTGGATTGATTCCACAAATATCTATTAGAACCTCGACAAGCCATACTTTTACATGTCGAGGGCCCATTTTTTAACTTATATTTCTTCCACTTCGAGAGAGCGATACTAATGTTGACCGAGAAGCAATAAGCTCATGTTGACAATAGAACTTTAATATTGATATATCCCTAGATCTGGAGGTGCACAAACATTCCATTATGAAACTAATAAATCCATAAATCTTCACAGACAAAGATCCGAGCACGACAATTTAAGATTGAAGTTATTACGCATGACTGGATGAGTGAATGAAAAGCCTCTTTGGGAAGTATCAAATCCTTGAATTGAGATCGATAAAAGATCACATGTGATTTCCTATAGTTTCAGCTTTTGTTACACTCCACTAAACTTTTGTTTTCGGGATCGATAGTCCAAAGTCTCGCTGCAGATTTTGGAAATCAGACTTCTTCCAGTTTAATCGAAATTGAGCATCCTCCATGAGCTGTAAAGCTCGGTGAAGAAGAGAGAATTCGTGGGATCCCCTACGTAAATCCTACTCTTTTAAACTTTTCTTAAAAAAAAAAAAAGACTGTTCCTATGAATGGGAGACCCACTATCAAGACCTTTATTCATTACCGCAGAACATTAAGAAATTAGGGGAAAAAAAAGTCATGCTAGTTTTGATTAGAAGACCTCATTGTCTAAGTCTTTCTTTAATGGTTTGATTTATCAAATTGAAGCAATTGGCAACCAGAATCGTACCAATAATTCAAACGCTAGATATAAATTGGTACTCATCGATAGGATACGTAAGGGTCATCCAGAAGCAACGAAAAGACACAACAACAAAGACAACAACAACACCAACAAAAACAACAACAACAATAATAATAAATAACAGGATAAGTGTTGTTATGGGGGCCAAGATAGAAACTCTAAATTGATCTATTGAACTTATTTGTCAAATTATGATACGGACATCCTCCTGCAATATCTAAATTAACTTGATGAAGTTGAAAGGTTAGAGAATCCAAAAAAAAAAAAATCTTTTTAAAAGCAAAAAAGACAATGGAAAAAGTACAAGGCAAAAGAAAAGGAGAACATGGGCATGTAACGTGGGAAAAGAAGAGCTACCAATGCTTTAGCGAGCCTTTGTGCTGTTCCAAGCTTTTAGTCAAGGAAGAAATACGCAAGGATAAACAATCATAATTAAATTACTGTCGTTATCTTTATTTTTTGTTCTAACTACTATCACCCTTGGGAAAAAAAAAAAAAAAAACCTAGGCCGATGCCCCGGCATTGGTATAGCCCCTTATTGTTAACAGGCCTCGCCTGGTATGGCCCCCTCACGGGCTCGGGCCCAAGAAGACTGATCTGTGCTGGGTCTAGGCCGACATGGCCAATGACCATTCTTAGGTAGGGATGCTGTTAATGTACATGTTAAGGAAAAGTAGATGTTGAAGTTCAAGTCTGCTACAAACTTTATTCAAAGCCAAAGAAATGTAATGCACGAGTAGAATGAGTCAAATTCAGATTTTGAGGGAGAAATGAAAATTCAATGTGCACTTGCTGGTGTTGTTTATATACTGATAAGTTATGGTCTTGGTGATGAACCAAGAATACATGATGAGATGTAAGAAAATTAACGAAGAAAGAACAAAAAAAATGTTCTAGAATTTGCAGTAGAATTACCAATGTTGTTTGTTTTGTTTTGTTTTTTTTTTTTTTTTTTGGGGCAAAGAGAGGAATGTTAGTTCACCGTTGTCATGAATGCAAAATCTCGAGTATAAAAACTTTCTTGTATGTATTAATTTTCAAAAAAGAGAAAAATAACCGAGCTTATATTATCAAATTGAGTGATCAAAAGTACCATCCTGAAGCTTATAAAAGTATTATTTCTGTTTTCGTAAACAAAAATAGTTCTTTTTGTTCCTCTCCTTTTTCTTTCTAGTCAATTTTTTTCAGGTATGCTAATATATAATCTTTATAATCAATAACAAGGTTCCTTTGTAGTACAACTAGCGAAAGTATACCCGCTTTGCATGTCAACAAAAGACTATTATTTAAATGATTTGGCGCAATTCCCTTTTACTAAATATTTAAATTATTGATGAATAAAAAGAGATTATTTCATATGTAGTACGACGAAATTGTATCCATGTAAATGTGGAAAGATAAAAATTTACAGCTTTTTTGCAAGATTATTTTATTACTTTTAAGATGATAAGATTCAACTTCCAAGATTATTTATGAAGATATTTAGTAGAAAAGAAGGATTGTGTTTCAGAAAAAAGTAGAGATGCTAGTCTTTAGTGAGCGAAGAGTTTCAATTATCATAAACCGATATAAGTTTTTCTACTAACTAGACAAGGCATATAATTATTATGCATTAGTACCAAGGTTTAGGCCAACTTGTCAGTAATATGCCAAAAAAAAATGAAATTTAAAAAGAAAAAAGAACACTATGTTTATTACAATTAGTTTACCAAAAAGGTGGAGCTATTTTTGCGCCTTCTTTGATTAAAGACACCCTTATTATAATTAACATATCAAAATGTCCTTGATTGTTTTTATCCGCAATTGCATATATCTTCTTCCTAGTTTGTCTTTAAATTAAGGAGAAATATTGTAGCTTCACAACGTTTGACATTGCAGTCCCAAGCGTCATAGTGTGGCCGCTCCAATAAAAAACAACCCTCACTTTTGGACTCCCATAATGGCCTCTGCCAAATCCAAATACATAGACAACATGACCCGACTCAGAGATGATGAACTCATCGAATGAACGAAACTCATGCCGCGATCAGCACCTTCGTCGCAATTTTCTATTTTTTCGCAGATCCAGAACATTGCCACAAGATGTGGGGGAGAAAATGACGCACATGACAGCAAAATGACGCACAAGTTTAAATAACCATATTCAAATTAGCTCTATGCAAAATGACGCACAAAATATGCACGCATCCGAAGCATCAAGCATATTTATAATACTTTACAAGGATAAGTTCACCAGCAATGCTATAATTTTTGTATGGCGTTCACTTGAGTGCCTTAACTTTTTTTTTTTCGATCCACTCTAGTGCCACATCAGAGGAAAATGGATCACTTCAGTCTCATTTCGCGAAAAATCACCCTATGTGATTTTTATTTTTATTTTTTGTTTTTAAATATTTTTAGAATTTTTTTCTTATTTTTATATAGTTTGATTATTATTTTGAATTTTTATTATTTAATTTTTTTCGAAATATCAGGCTCAACTAGCGTTCACTGCTACTTTTTCCCCTTAGCCAGTGAGGGTCGCCAGTGACCCTAGCCGGCCAAGTGGGGGAAAACAATAAAAAAATCAATTAAGGAGAAAATCTCAAAAAAAAAAAATCTGTGTACATTAAAAATTTCAGAAAAATTGCTCTGGCGGTGCTAGATCAGATTTTTTGGCAAGGCAATCGAAGATTGCACGTAAGTGATCGATTTTTCAAATTTATGGCACTCAAATTGACGTCGTACACAAGTTATGACGTTATTAGCATACTTATCTCTATTTTTAGATTGGACCTAAATGCGAAACAATGTTTAACCACACTCAGAAAATACCATCAAACGTCCTCACTGCCACCACACCTGACACATATGGCCTCCTGCAGCTGGACTTCTTAATTCTGAACACACGAGAAAGAAATAGCAAAGCATTCCAAACTCGCTGAAGATCACATCTAGCAAAGCTCACAGAAAATGAATTTCTTCAGTAGAGGACGATTCGATCCCTTTTGAAATGATTATATGCTCCATGAGATCAACTATCTGAATGCACACAAAGCTGGACTTGTGGATAGCAAACTTCATGCCTCATAGAGATACCCATCTAGTTTTGTCATTGTGGGCGCCGAACTGCAACGAAAATCACAATCCTCAGCTTCCAAAACCATTATAAGAGTTTATGATAATACACCATCTAAGTTTGACATCGAGGCTCTTGGATTCTATCTATCAAAACCGCCAACACCAAAGCGTAAATGATGGCATTATACGGAAACCTTCTTTATTGCCAGCAGCCATTCATACGGATTTCATCAGTAGTGAATAAGAACCACCACAGATTTCAGTGAAAAAATTGTAGAAAAGGCAATACATCACTTCAAAGGGAAGATTCCAATTCACCACATATTTCAACCAATTCTCTTTATGTTTTCCACTTATTAACTATGTCATTGCATTAACCAAATTCTGACATACAAAAGAAAGAGAGTTGAAGACGATCCTCTTGCTTTAATTTAAAAAGAAAAAGAAAAAAAAGACTAGCATCAGAACAAAGCAGTCTCCATAATTCATCAACTCAGACTTGACAGAAAGGCACAATACTCCAAAGGTTAGGAATGCGTAAGAGCAACACATGTGTGAGACATCTTTTCTACCAAAATACCTCAATAATGCACAAAGCATCAAAACGAACACGTATAAACTAAGAGCATGTCTAATTAAGGTAGCTGCTATACTGCGATGATACATAACTATTGCGCATCCTTCAGGCTCTTAACAACCAACAAAGTAATGATCCCCCGCATACGTGAATGTCCACGAGGCGCTTGCTCCACCACACACTTATGATGGAGGCGCGTTCCAAGTGTCGTCAGGATGAACGCTCATGCGCGACGCAGTGTAACGGATTACGTGACTGGATCTACAACTTAGCATGATCAACCAGACTCGTAAGCAATTATCGTTGTGTCATTGAAGTAATCCCCGACGCCATCAATCGATAGGGCCAGGCATCTTATAAAGTCTGCTGAGATAACAAGACTGTCAATTGCGTTCAAGGAAGAGGAGAGTAAGTGAGAGGGGAGGTGGAATGAGGTTGAGTAAGGACGAGAGATAGGCTTACAACTAAAAAAGTCTTTATTAGGCACACTGCACATGAAGGACTATTTATGCTTTTACAGTGAACTTTCGATGTGAAGATAATCCGAAGACTGCAGATTGATGTACATATCTCTCCATTACTTTTCTATTACATCCCTATACGCCTCCTCGCCCGTTACAAGTAGTAGTCATTCCCGATTCAGTTACCGACGCCAGTTTTGTCGTCGCGGCCGTTTTGTTGTGTATGATGAGGAGTTCAGTGTATGAAACACTTGTATCTATCAGCATAAGAAAAATCCCCAGCAAAAAAAAGTACTGCCTGTTGCTCCACCGTCACGGCGGGATATAGATGTGAAGGACCGGAAAGCAAAATAGGTGTACGAGCTGGGCACTAGATTCTACAAATAATTAGAGCCAGGGGTTACTGGGGCAATAAGCATCTGTCAACCGAAATTTCAAGACAGAAACCGGGACCACTTCTACTTTTCAATAGTACTTGGTATTATTACTGCCATCTATGTGTTGCTCTGTGATCAGCCTACAACAGATAACCCTTTTTTTTTATTTCTTGGTTGTTACGCCTCCCGTCGTGTTTAATTTACCTCAAACTCTACCGTCAACACCAAAAATGCGATGTGATAAGAAGAATAATAAAAGGATCAAAATAAATAAAAAAGAATGGAAGATGCCATGTAGAGGAAACATTTTTGTGAGAATGTTAATTCTCAATTTTTGTTACAATTGAAAAAAAATTAAAAAAGAATTAAAATAAAAATTTAGGTCAA
The DNA here is from genome assembly GCA_019149425.1 of Psidium friedrichsthalianum. NCBI lineage: Eukaryota > Viridiplantae > Streptophyta > Magnoliopsida > Myrtales > Myrtaceae > Psidium > Psidium friedrichsthalianum. Next base: position 995 of record JAGVVM010008058.1, on the reverse strand, counting down.
CGACGAGATGAGGTTCTTTAAATTTCTTTTCTGGGAGGTTTGATGACCCAGTTAGGAGTTCCATTTCACTTTGGCTCCTTTTTTAGCAGTTTTAAGAGAATGGTTTTGACGCAAGCTGGAAAAAGAGCTGTTAGAACAAATGAATCTAGCAGAATGTTAAATATTAATCCTCTCCAACAAGTATCTCCTTACTTCCGGTGTTGTGGACTGTACGGGGGGAGAGTTGTCCGTGATGGTCTAGCATATTGCACATATGATATGCCTTTATGTAAGGAATCACACGATTTCTAACCTCCGGTTCGCTCTACATAACCGACAGAGGAAAAAGAAGATGCTTTCTGTGAATATGTAGAGTGCTAGGAGTGAGTTTAAGACTGTACAATGGTAGATATGAATGCTCTTGCCAAAAGGTGACGATTGGACAAGCGGTTTACTTAAAATAAAAAATGCTAAGATGTGAATCTGTGACACAGATGCAGGTCTGAGGATTTGGAGGATTGCATGAAGTACAGACGACAAGTATAGATCTTCGTTTAATGCCTCTCTTTGTTGCAATATATATAGTAGGAAATTAAAAAAGTAAATGTCATGACTCTTAGGAAGTAACGAATGATTTGGTGCCACTTATAATTGATGTATAAAAGAAGCCGAGGGCAAGAGAATAAGGGTGGAAGCAAAACCCTTGTCTCTTGTCAAGAAAAAAAGGGTGGGATGTCACGACATGGGACGTTATGGAAGGAGAGGTCTTGGCCTTCCGATACCTTTTTGCTCCCTAATGCCATTAATTTTGTTTGAAATACGGCTTGTGAAAATATTGTTTTGAATAGTGAATTGTGTGTGTGTGAATGAAAATTTAGCTTTAGCTAATTCAAACCGAATTCTGAATGAATATTATTTGTCACACCCAAGCCCAATATATCGAATATGTTTGTAACTCTAAATGCTCGACTGTCTTCAAGAAGGAATTTGGTTGGTACGGCGAGATCCATGCCATG
>JAGVVM010008057.1:0-14091 GCA_019149425.1 Psidium friedrichsthalianum | reverse complement strand
TTTCCTCTCCCCTCCCTTTTTTTCTCTATTTCCCTCTATGCAGCCCTCCCGTCCCCCCATGAACACATGGACTCACATCATCCCCAGGGCAAGAGCCCGCACCCAACTGTCGGCGAGGGCCACGACCCCACCCAAGGCCGTGGCCCTCGCCCTTGCGCCCTCAGCCGGTGACCGGTAGCCCTAAACAAAAAGAAAAGTGACATAAAAAAAGACAAACAAAGTTATTAAAAAAATTAAAAAGTTCAAAAATTATTAAAATAATTGCAAGCTTTTAGTTTGTTAATATGTGTCTTTTAAATGTGTTTTTGTTAGTCTCAATGCGAAAAGACAAGAGTTGCAGTCATTACATTTTTCCCTAATTTTAAACAAATTAAAGTTAGAAAACTCAAACTGGCACACCAAACCAAATAGTATTTTCTCCAAAGTTGAATCTCAATGCACTTTTCAATTATAGTTCTTTTTTTTTTGTCGAAATCAAAGTTTACCAAACAGTATTTGTATTTCACCAAATCCCTTTAGTCCAAAGGTATTTATATTTTCCTAAAGACATTCCTCCAAATTTGAACCAAACTGACCATTGTCTCATCTTCTTATCCAAGTGTCTGATTTGACCGCACAAAGGAGTTGTCTATATGGAATTCAATTCCCTCCCAATCCACCATGCATCCCTAACTCAAGCCCAAGACAATTTGTTTACCACATCCAAGTTGAGTTGTTGTTGCGACTTCTAAAGCCACCTTACGTGCCAAAGAATGCAGATAAATTCGAGAAATATTTGACTAGCAGAAGTAGACAGGACCGCCATCCGGTTACAATCGCACTTTAATGTGGTTGTGTTGTATTGCCGCTGTACCGCATCGTTTACGACCTACGTGCTTGGCATCATACTGTAGTTTTTTGGCTACAGTATCTCGAAACCAGTCGGGAAGCCTTATGAAAGGTTGCTATGGAGGCATTGTAGCCCGTGGCGGTGCGATTCCGTAGCGAAGAGCACGGCGAGTAGGCATTCCAAATTGGTGGGTACGATGACTTCATTTCTAGGAACTTAACTTCTAGGATAGAATGTTGACAAATTTCCGTTCGGTTAATGAAATTTTAGCATTTTCGATCAATAATTAAAAAAAAAATTCTAGCATAGAAGTTTCAATAATTCGTGGAAGCAGTCCAACCGGGTCCATGCTTGCTAAGAGGACCACATTGCCTTCCCAAGTGGTCCACCCGTGTTCTTAAATCGACCCACCACAAGGTCTTTAACGACAAGTCGTGAAAGCAGTACTGCCCTTTCGTTCTTTATTGATTATGTGGAACGAATCATCACACGTCTCATGTGATCTATGGTCCATTTTGCAAAGGACTCAAATTAGTTGTAGTCTTATCATGATTGAAACTTTTACTTTGTTAATGTCTCGTATTCTCTTTGTGTTTAAATATTATAAATTGTGATAAGTGAATTGTAATAGCATATCGTAGTCATTAGATATCGTAATTCACTGCAAATGCTCATTTGAGAATACACGTGGAACCTGGGTGACCCTAGAATCTACGACAAAGTAGTTACGCACGTTAGGTTTCGAGTTCCAAAATTAGAGAACCGGTTTCGATGTGTAGACTCTAAGTTCCAAGTGAAACCTAAGCCATCCTAAAAACCGCTCAGCCCTAGTTCCTTGTGTGGAAATGGACCAAACCAACAAATCGGACCGACATGCCTTGTTTTGTTCTCTTCTAGACTCTAGTAAAGCAACTTTACTAGCTTAAATGGGAAACCCTAAATTGAACATAGCATCACTCTCTCTTTCTCTCACCTCCCTCTCTCACGCTCGCCTCTCAACTCTCAAACTCTCTCACAACCCTCCGTCGCTCTCGCTTAGAGCGTGCACGACAAGTCTGGGAGAGTTGGACCGAGCATGGTACGGCAAGCTCTCAAAGCTCTTCACTCGTAAGTAACTTAAGCGAGTATTTATGCGATCGATTAGAGTTCTTAATTGGATATTCGTGACGAGTTTTACGTTTGGGGATAAGATAATGAGAACAACGCTAGCTACCCGTGAACATGGTTGGTTCTTGATTCCTAAGTAGAGAACCAATTAACCTCGTACCGATATGATTCCAAGTTCTTGGGTGGGAATCGATCTACCCTACGATCGATCACCCCTAATCACAGCCATGGCTATTAGCCCCACTCTTGTTGTTAGTTTCTTAAACAAAATAAGTGCAAATGAAAATTTAAACTTTGCCACCAAAATGTCACAGCCTCCTAAAACTCTAAATTCACGCAATCGAATGCTAAAATTGATCCGATTTGTGCAATTAAGTGCCTCCGTTAGTTTCGTCCAATTTGATTGACAGAAACTACTGGCGTGAAATTTATTTGTTTTCTCATTCTTGTCCATTGTGTTAACGAAGAGGACAACAACGACCAAATCGACGCAATTTTCTCTTAAAATATAATTAAGATGTAAAAGAAAGGCTGAAAAGCAACAAAGAGAAAAACGCAGCACGTGTTCATTTACGGCACTCAAGACTTCATTTACGGCACCAGATGTGTTCTTCTACGAAATAAGTACCGTTTACCTTGCGAGGGATACATACACCAAACCTAAGACATTTTCAATTCAAGAATGGATAACTTCGATTAGCAGATCAAGAAATGAACGGATGAGATTATTTTTCTTATAAATAAATAATTTTAGAAATATTTGTATCGAAAAAATGATCACTTATATCTCGTGAATTAATTAACAAAAGAAAAATATTTTCGTTATCGACATCAATTTAGGTCTAACCTGATTTCTGGACAATGAACATGTTTTTCAGGTTTTTTTTCGTTATCGATATCAATTTGTGTCACGTCTTGTTTCCAACGTGCGACTCGATAATCATCGGAGCACGCGAGTCTTCTTAACGAGTGTCTGCGGAGCATCTTGTGACTGACTGATAAGGAATTATTTTCATTTCGATATACCGATTATATGTAGCGTGTTAAAAAAAAAGTTGTGAACTGTCGAGGCTCTTCTGAATTAATATCCTCTTTTTTTTTTTAAGGGTAAAATCCCTTCAATTTTTGACGTGTCCTCCAAATCGGAGCCGACCATCCGGTTGACTTTCAACTCCCCATCAAACGGGTGATCTGCTCTCGAGATCCGTGCCCGCGACCGTTCCACGCTACACACGCAACGCCACCGCCAAGCGCCGCCCACGTCGTCGTTTTGCGGGAAAAAAAAATATCGTCGTCTACGTGCGAGTGCAGCCCTTCTTCATGCGCGCCACGTGACTCGTCGTGACGTCGACGTCTGATATCGCGACCTCCGAGACTTTGGATCCCGATCCGACGGTGGAGATCGCGAGCTCAGCTTCGCACACGCCGACCGTCCGATTGCGCGAATGCGCGTGGGAACAGATGGATCGCACGTGGCTGTCAGATGGGGGCGTTGACCTTTGGTTCGGGGGCAAAAGTGATTTCTGGCCACCAAATATAATTCAAATTTTTTATGCCAGAGCAGGAAAGAGCCGTTGCGATAGATGACGTCAAGAGGGGTGAGGCGTCTGATGTTGTGCCACGTCAGCAACGGTATTGAGACCATACTCCCGTGGCTACCAAATGTTTGGGAAAGGGCAATTTCGTCCTGAACAAAATTGACTTTTCATCGTCTTCTTTTTCAATTTCCACATTCAAATCCCTTGGCTATTGACTTATAAGCAATGCGGGATGCTGATTTTTTGCGAATTTTCTGAAATTGTAAAATGCTTGCAAATAAGATATTTTTATTACAATGCAGATGCATTTACAATGTTTTTCTGCGTTTATTTCCTACAATTCGTGCTACTTTACTATCTGCATGAAATGAAACCGAGAATCATAGCGAAACATGAATAATATTGGGACCGATATTCTCGTTTACATTCTTTTAGAGGCATAACATATTTTGGACATACTAGCAAGAAGAGGCACACACCTGTGTGAAATGCGAAGTAAGACTAGAATTTAGAGCAGCTTGAGAGGGGAGGGAGATAATAGAGGAAGGGAATGGTTTAATGAATTACCCATTTAGGTCGAATTACTAAAATAGAGAGTTTACTTTGTTTTGTTATTCTTGATCTTTATTTTTGGCTTTCAGCCAATAAAAAAAAAAAATCTTTATTTTTGGCTAGTTTTGTTTTTATTTATCCAATAACCCATTTTCTATTATTTGGGCTTGTCTAATTCTTGAATTTTTTTTTACTTTTTTTTTTATGCGACGACACATCATCATCACATGTGATTAAAAACATTAAATAAAAACGCCATGTTATATTTTTGTCATGCCTGGCTAGAGCGGCCATCATAAGGACTTGATTACGTGAATTCAAGACGTTTAGAATTGGTTGGATCATCTTTTTTTTTTTTCCTTTTTTTGGTCAAAGTTGGATTATATTTTTAATGGCAAGGATTTGATTGCACTTTTGGTTGGTTCAATTTTTCTTAATTTGATGTGGTAAATTCGAGACTCATGCTAATACGAGAACACTTGCTTTTTTGAATTATTTTGGTCAACCCTTTTCTCCACACTTCCATGGCTTTGGGGTTACAAAGTCGTCCAAAGTACATTGCTATGTAATTAGTAAGGAAAGAGAGAGAGATTAATGATACTACCGGAAAATTCTAACTAAGAGTATGGAGTGTCTTCATTTTCTCAAATAAGAGTTTTAAGTGGACATTATTTCAAATAAAGATATGGACCAACCATATAAGTCTTAAAAAAGAGCCTAATCTCACTAGCTAGTTAAGGACAATTTAATCCTTTATTTTTTGATTTTTGTATTTATTCTTTCATTTTTCGGTTTTTTAAAAAATTAAAAAAAGCTCAAAGTTAAGAAAAAAAGCTGCCCTTGCCCTTATGGCCTCCACCCCATTGTCGATGGGGCTTTAGCGAGGACCGATGATCTCGTCGAGTAGAGGCAAAGGCCAACCGCTCGCTAGAAATAGTAGAGGGCTGCTCCTAGGTCGACACCCTGAAACTTCTCTTTTGATGAAAATGCCCTTGACTGATCAGAATATTGAGTAGATCAGTCGAGCGGCGAGATGATGCCCTTATTTGAAATAGTCATACTTCAGGTCTTTATTTGAAAATTACCATAATTTTTGAAATAATATCTACTTCATATCCTTATTTGAAAAAAAAATAATGGCACTTCGATCGGGTCCTTATTTAAATTTTTATACCAATTAAAGAGACAAATAAATGAAAATAGAGGGGGGCAACCCAGTCGGCATGAGAATATTCCCTCGGAATGCATTAAAACCTAACAAAGAGACACTCCCAACCTCATAACCAAACAAAATCATCTCTGCTTTCACACCACTCAAGGAAGAAAAGCCCCAACGACGCCAAGAACCAAGACCTGCCCACCCAACAGTGAATCGCCATCGCCTTCGAATGACGAATCACTGAAGCTCGCCGGCAAAAACCCTACTTCCCCCCAGAGATCCCATCCTCAGGCCGACACCGGCAGCACCCCCAGGACCGCCGCCGGTGCCAGCATGGCCACAGCCAGGTCCAGCTCCAAGAAAGACGGCCAGCCCCTCCTCCTCGGCCGCTACGAGGTCGGCAAGCTCCTCGGCCACGGCACCTTCGCCAAGGTCTACTACGCCCGCAACGTCGAGTCCGGCGAGGGCGTCGCCATCAAGGTCATCGACAAGGAGAAGATCCTCAAGGGCGGCCTCGTCGCGCACATCAAGCGCGAGATCTCGATCCTCCGCCGCGTCCGCCACCCCAACATCGTCCAGCTCTTCGAGGTCATGGCCACCAAGGCCAAGATCTACTTCGTCATGGAGTTCGTCCGCGGCGGCGAGCTCTTCAACAAGGTCGCCAAGGGCCGCCTCAAGGAGGAGGTCGCGCGTAAGTATTTCCAGCAATTGATCTCTGCTGTTTCCTTCTGTCATGCGAGGGGCGTGTATCATCGGGATTTGAAGCCGGAAAATTTGCTTCTTGACGAGAATGGCAATCTCAAAGTCTCGGATTTCGGGTTGAGCGCGGTCTCGGACCAAATTAGGCAGGACGGTTTGTTTCATACGTTTTGTGGAACCCCGGCGTATGTGGCCCCTGAGGTTTTAGCTAGGAAAGGTTACGATGCCGCTAAGGTTGATATTTGGTCTTGTGGTGTGATTTTGTTTGTCCTGATGGCTGGTTATTTGCCCTTCCATGATCAGAACGTCATGGCGATGTATAAGAAAATTTATAAGGGCGAGTTTCGTTGTCCAAGGTGGTTCTCGACCGAGCTTTCTAAGCTGCTCACGAGGCTCTTGGATACAAACCCGGAGTCCCGGATCACGATTCCAGAGGTAATGGAGAATAGGTGGTTCAAAAAAGGGTTCAAGCATATTAAGTTCTACATCGAGGACGATAAGCTCTGCAGTGTGGATGACGGGGAGGAGGTTGTGGGTTCCTTGTCGGACCAGTCCTTATCCGAGTCAGATAGCGAAGTTGAGATGCGGAGGAAAACCACAACCTTGCCAAGACCTGCGAGCTTGAACGCGTTCGACATCATATCTTTTTCTTGGGGTTTCGATTTGTCAGGGTTATTTGAGGATGGGGGAGACGAGACGAGATTCGTGTCGGGAGCTCCGGTTTCGAAGATTATCTCGAAATTGGAGGAGATTGCGAAGTTGGTCAGCTTCACTGTGAGGAAGAAGGACTGCAGGGTGAGCTTGGAGGGGTCGAGGGAGGGAGTGAAGGGGCCATTAACAATTGCCGCTGAGATATTTGAGTTGACACCATCTTTGGTGGTAGTGGAAGTTAAGAAGAAAGGAGGCGACAAAGGAGAGTATGATGACTTCTGTAATAGGGAATTGAAACCCGGAATGCAGAATTTGGTGAAGGAAGAGGCAGCAGCAGCAGCATCTTCTTCTTCTTCGTATTTGCCATCTGATAATGAATAGGGAGGGAGGAGAGAATGGGTATGCTTTTACCTCTCTCCTTTTCCTTTGCTGCGCTTCTGTATCATATTCTTCTTTTTGATGTGTTTTTCTTTTCAGGGTGTACTTAGATGGGCCATTAGCTGTTACTACATAAATTAAGTGCTACTCTTGTATCCAACAAGGGTATATTGAAGTACCAAAAATGAATACTTAACTTTCTTTTATCTTAGGCTCTTAGCTCTCTGCAATGTTTGGCATTGGCTTATTTTCATATCAACATTACAAATGGCAGGCACGGTGTGTACCCTTTTTTGTATTCCATAAGTACTGTGTGTTAGAAAATCTAGTATCTATTTCCGTATCAATCTCAAAATGATAAGCAAAACCACTAAAAGTCCTCTCCTTCACATAAAATTCTCAGAAATTCGCAAAGATCATTTTGCCATTGCATTAATTTTCATTTCTACAGAACTCTTATTTTTGGTGTTTTTACTTTGATCAACAGGATTGAGGTAGTCAATGTTTAGACACTTTGGCTCTCCAGATATTTAAGTCCATATAATTCATTCAGTAATTTACTTTCTACTGTTGGAGTTCCTAATTTCTAGTTAAACTCGAACACAAACATGTTCTGACCTGCAAAACTGACCTGAAAACTGGTGGAGTCTGGGTCTTGACATTATCTTTTTCTGTGTCCACTCGCTACTAATCGGAATTTTGGAGGAAAAGGCATTTGTCTTAGCCTGTTGATGTAGTTGGCTATGCCTTCCCTTCCTTATGAACAATAATAATGGTGAACCTGCCCATTTTGTTTTTCTTGCACAAATACTGCATAGAAGAAAATTTGAGATTGATTTCCTCAGTTACCTCAAAGTGATAAGCTCCTAGAATATGCTAAAAGTCCACCCATGTGCAGAAATTTCTTGAAAACATTATGCAATTTTCTATTCTGCAGCTTGGTTAGTTGTTTGATTCAGTTAAGTTCCTTTTGAAGTTTGGAGTACACACATGTGCAGAAATTTCTTGAAAAGCAATATGCAATTTTCTTTTCTGTAGCCCGTTTAGTTGCTTCATTCAGGTAAGTTCCGTTTGAAGTTTGGAGTACACCTCTTATTTTTTGTGCTGACTTTGATCAGTCAGATTGAGTCGGTCAATAAGGTAGTTGCATCTCGCCAGCTAGCTTTTAGGTCCACATGGTTTATTCGGTAGATGGAATTCAATGCGAAGTTCGTCATTTGCAGTCAAACGTACCTGAACGCAAGCATGTTTTGACATGAGAACTGGTGGAGGGTGGACATGGTGTCTGCGTCCATTTTGCTGCTAAAGTCTTTAAAAAGAAGATCCAACCACCTGCTTTGAGGTTCCTAGTTTAGATAATCTATATTTCCTTGGACTTGGATGCGAATCTAAAATGAGGAACTAGAAAACGTGCCCAGCACCAGGAAAGATCACAGAAGGCCCATACACAGGCAGACATTGAACACAATAGAACATTGCAAAACGAATTGGAATATAAGACTCCGGTTCAAAGGTGGAAAGTGGAGCTGAACATCCTCATTTGTTTTTGCTAAGACAGAGACGACATGAGAGAACATGATAGAAAGATTTGAAATGTAAGACTATGCACATGTTCATTTGTACCTCTTGTTGAAATGGAGAATGATGTTGTTTTGGTAGTTCTTAGCTTGGGCCTCTTTGGGCTGGTGTGTGAAAGATCAATTTGGAAGACAATGATGTGGCACCAGATTTAGGTAGACATTAATATATAGAACATGAGAAGTCCATCTCTGCACCAAAATTTAGGTGGGGCTTTGATGGAGAATGAGAATAACGTTGCACAAAAAGGGCTACTTGGGAGAAATCTGTACAGTGTGTCACTCTTTTTTGTCCCTTTTCCCTTCATTTGTTGGGGTCAACTTGGATTCGTTTGGAGTTTGCATTTCCTCTTGTCTCCCTCTTAAATGCACATTGCCTAAACACAAGGGACAGATCATTTGGATCAGATTGCAGCATGTTGATTTCCCACTTCCTTCCTATTGGATGGGAAGGACACGGAGCTTACCGTATAGCGACCGGGCACGGGCACGGGCACACTCACGTGTCTTGGAAATGAAGAACGTTTTAACTCGTCACGTCAACATGTTAGGTTCAACTTTTCCAATCTGGTCAGACTGAAGTGCCCGCGAAAGTTGAATTCCTACCATTTCGATAATTTGTCGGTGGTCTTTTCCCTTTGATAAATCATTTGGAGTTTGATATCAATTAATGGACTCTTCATACTAATTTATAAAATTTCTAAGGGTTTGTTTGGTAACGATTCTGATTTTCTGACTATGTTCTTTAAAACATAAAAAGATGAGAAACATGTTCGGTAATATAAATGATTTTGATTCTTAAATTCTTTGATTTTGTTTTTGGGAATAGATTTGAAGTTGAAACAAGAATAAAAGAAAGTTAATTCATTGTTCAAGAATCACTTTTGAGAAATAAAGAGAGAATTACTAAAAAAGTCCTAAATCTATTACGGTTATGCTAATTCAGTTTGTTTGTCCCGTCGATTTTGACGTGGTGCATTGGTGTAGACATGACAAATTTTTAATAATTTTTTAAATATTTTTATATTTTAATTATTCTTTTATTTTTTTGATAATTTTTGTCTGTTTTATGCTAATTCAGTCTATTTGGTCGGCAAATGCTGATGCGATGTTGCTGTGGCAAATTATTAATAATATTTTAATATTTTTTATTTTTAAATTTTTAATAATTTTTCTATCTTATGCCAATTCAGCCCATTTGATTGGCAGACGTTGACATGGCAAGTTGTTTTTGCAATATTTTAATATTTTCCAATTTTTAATTATCTTTTTATGTCTTTTTATATTTTTCTTTTTTTTTTAGTTGGGGCTAGCAGCCCTATCGACCAAAGGCCAACAACCTTCGCTGGTCCCTAGGCAAGCATCATGATCCCCAATAGAAAAATAGAAAATAGAAAATTGAAAAATAAAAAATTATTATTAAAATTTTGCCACGTTAGCCTTCCAAATGGATTGAATTGGAACAATTACAAAATTTTTATGACTCAACTGGCAGAAGAAAATTTTTTAGGACTGAACTGACACAATTGTAATAGGTTTAGGACTTTCATGGTAATTTTCCTAAGGAACAAGACCAAAATTTAAGTGCAAATTCCCTATTGAGCTTATGTTCTTTCTTAAGGATCTTGCTTATATGTCTTCATGTTCCAAGAAATAAATAGACTAATTATGAATTATGCATGATTTGTATTCATTTTATTAATGATGCTATATAGGTTGACTTTATACTGACAAGACGTAATTATTTGGCTTAAATGAAAAGAAATTTGGGAAGAGAAATTGTTCTCGGGAATAAAATTTATGCAATTACCAAACGCATTCTGATTTTCTAAAACTAATTCAAGGAACAAAATTAGAAAAAATTAATTTCGAACATAATTGATTTTTTGGATCAGAATCGTTGCAAAATGTACGCTAACTTGAAAACGAAGCCACAATTTAACACTACATGGATATTTGCGTTGGCATAGAAAACTTGGATGTCATTAGCGTCCATGGTCTTGCTTTTGTAAATTAGAAGTTATTTTTAAAATGAGTAGAATTTGCTCAGCTTCATTTTTAACTCCATAGATGCAATTTTCTGGTTTACTATTTGTGAAAGGTGCAAACACCCAAATCATTGTAAGTCTATGCAATTTTCTGGTTTCCAACCTTGCCTGCCCTATGGAATAAACTCATGAATACCGGAGACAAATATCCCATCTCACAAGTACGGCCACACCAAGCCTCAAGAAGGAATTGCTTCTTAGTGTCTAGCCAACATGAATTTATTTTATAAAACTTAGGTTGCAATTTTTTTTTCCCGATCTACTGTATCTATAGAGTGGTAATTGAACTCATTGATGTGATCAGCGCAGCTAATCAACAATTAATTGAAATTTATAGGTATTGATCGGCAAAAAAAAATAATAGTAATGAGCATAATGGCTCTATTGTTCCATTGAAGAGAACTGATATCGATTCATACAAGATAAAACTTATAATTAATGATTAGGTGAGTTTTGATCTAATGTCGATCGAATAAAACTCAACGGTTGTCTATCCAGCAATTCTCCCTTCTTTCTAGACAGGGCAATTGAACAGTAAAATAGATAGAAAATATAGATTGGATGCCAGAATTATGTGATTTGATCGGGATGATCTAAATCTAGGGGTAGATTAGCAAATTTTTTTTATTATAGATCAAGCAATACAACGAAAATTATAATCACACTCAAACGCTCTGTGTTTTCAGCTTCTAATTACACCCAATAATTCACAAAATGTTTAACTCTATAATTTCTCACGAAATAGTTTTTCAATCTTATGAAAGGAATTGCAAATCTCACTCAAAAGATTTTATTGGTTCAACAACAAAAGCACTTAGGGTGCAATTCACGAAGAATCGCCTCTTAGATGTTCTTCACAAGAAGTCCACTTCTTATACACACACACACACAAGAATGGGGATCGTTATTAAGAAAACTATGCATAGTAAGAAGAAAACCAACTCAACTAAGGAAAACTTATTCAAATTAGAAACTTTCTTTTCGGACTCAAATTTGAGACATATTTCCCACCACGAACTTAACTGATTCGTGAAACTTATTGGGTGTTCCGTGGGGTTCAAGGTAGTTGGCGTATGCATTCCTATCCTTCAATTATGTGAATACTTTAAGACAAAACATATGGAGCCATTAGCTATATGTTGGGGGTTATGTAGTAATGTCCGGATAACAAGAAAAATGAAATTCTATTTTTACGTGTTTGGAATTCAAAAGCTGTTTTTAGTGCATCTATTCTAATTTACCTCTGAAAATTATTTTCAGAACCAGAAACGATGTTTTCTTTTTTTTTTTTTCCAATAAAAGACAAGGATTATCATGCGGGAGACAAAGTTTGTCCTTCGGACGCCCGCTGCACAAATGCTATTTTGGAGTAGATGCTGTCCTGCCGGTTTCTATATAAGGAAATGACCAAAGAGAAGAGAAAAACAAAAGAGCTTACGCGCAGCAGAACAAAGAGAAGAGAAATGACCAAAGAGAAGAGAAAACAGAAGAGCTTAGCGCAGCAGAACAAGAGAAACTCATGTCCCAACCCCATGCGCGTGTGGCCCCTCGCGTCCGCACCCGCTTCTGACGCACCGCCCGGCGGCGGAGGGTGAGGACGTTATGCCAAAGCGACGTATTGTGAACTCGAGAGAGGTTTCGGTTGGGGAACATGATGAGGGGTCACCTGATCTCCGCAATATGAAGAGTGATAGTCGTCCGCCATTGTTCTTCTCGTAGAAAGGCATCAGATTCGAGAATGATACGAATAAGTCATGCGGGCGATGTTGCAGTGATTTTTCGACTGTCTTGGATTATAATATGTGCTTGCTGATAACTACACCGAGCACCGAACGCCATGGGGACTGGTTGACACTTCTACTACGCTTGGTGTGTTTGCACAGGAAAATCGTTTAAAAGAGTCATAAACTATTACACCTTTGTCAATTCAATCATAAATCTTTAAGCTTATCAATTTAGTTCTAACCTATTACTCACTTTTTGTCAATTGAGTCTTATTAGCCGGAAATCACTTATGTAGACATTGACCGTCCTATGTGGAATGGTCAACATTGACGTATCTCTCTCTTTCCTCCTCCGTTCCCACGTTCCCCGTCGCCGTTTTCTTTTCTTCCCCCCCTTTTCCCCCTCCGTGTGTTGAGAGAGATACGTCAAGTTGACCATTCCACATAGGTACGGTCAATGTCTACATAAGTGATTTCGGCTACTAGACTCAATGACAAAAAGTGAGAAGAGTTTAGAACTAAAATTGATAAGCTAAAGATTTTATGATTGAATTGACAAAGGTGTAATAGTTTATGATCTCTTTTAAACGATTTTTCCTGTGCAAAACACACCCAAGGCGTAGAAGTGTCAACCAGTCCCCATGGCGTTCGGTGCTCGGTGTTATTTATCAGCAAGCAACCATATTTAATCCAAGACAGTCGAAAAAAATCATGCACATGCCCGCATGACTTATTCGATCAATTCTCGAATCTGATGCTCTTTCTACGAGAAGAAACAATGGCGGGACGACTATCAATCTCATATTGCGGAGATCAGGTGGGACCCCTCATCATGTTCCCCAACCGGAAACCCTCGCCGTTTCACAATACGGATCGTTTGGCATAAGTATCGTCCGCGCCGGCGTTGTGGTGGTGGCGTCAGAGCAGAAGCGGGTGCGGACGGCGATCTTGGGGTCACACGACGATGGTGGTTAGGGGAAATGAGTTTCTCTTGTTATGCTTGCGTCAGCACCTCTTTCTTTGTTTTTCTCTTCTCTTTGGTCATTTCTCGCTCTTTTTCTGCTGCGCGTAAGCTCTTTTGTTTTTCTCTTCTCTTGGTCATTCCTATATAGAAACCGGGCAGGACCAGCATCTACTCCCAAAATAGCATTTGTGCAGCCGGGCGTCCGTAAGGAAAAACTTTTGTCTCCCGCATGTAATCCTTGTCTTTTTATTGGAAAAAAAAATATAAGGAAAAACATCGGGTTGTCTGGTTCTGGAAATAATTTTGTCAGAGGTAAATAGAAATAGATTTTGCACTAAAAACAGCTTTTGAATTTCCCCAAAACACGTAAAAATAGAATTTAATTTTTCTTGTTATCCGGACATTAAAATACAAACCCCCAACAATAGCTAATGGCTCCATATGTTGGTCTTAAAGTATCACATAAATGAAGGATAGGATGATACGCCAACTACCTTGAAACCCCACGGAACACCAATAAGTTTCACGGAATCAGTTAAAGTTCTGGGTGGGAAATATGTCTCCAAATTTGAGTCCGAAAAGAAAGGTTCTAATTTGACTAAGTTTACTAGTTGTAAGTCGGTTTTCCCATTACTATGCTAGTTTTCTTTAATAAAACGATCCATTCTTGTGTTGTGGGTGTGGTATAAGAAGTGACTTCTTGTGAAGAACCATCTAAGAGGCGATTCTTTCGTGAATGGCACCCTAAGTGCTTTTGTTGGTTGAACACCAATAAAATCTTTTGAGTGAAGATTGACAAATTCTTCATAAAAGATTGAAAAAACTATTTCGTGAGAAATTATAGAGTTTAAACATTTTTGTGAAT
>JAGVVM010008056.1:0-18634 GCA_019149425.1 Psidium friedrichsthalianum | reverse complement strand
CCTTTTTAAGAGAGGAAAGCCTCGACGACGTCCAAGGCAAAGTTAACTTCTAAACCCGTTACTAAACCACAACCCCTCCCCCCCCCCCCCCCCCCCCCCCCCCCCCCCCCCCCCCCCCCCCCCCCCCCCCCCACCCCCCCCCCCCCAAAACGCATGATACTAGCGGCGAGTTAGGGGGTGGTAACGAGGATTGGGTTTTTTGGGGTCTCAACGATGACTGGAGACCGTCGGTTAGGACCGTGAGCGGTAACGAAGGTTTTTGGGGTTCGGTGTGGAAATTCTTTTTGGACTTTATCCACTTGTTCTCGTTTTCCGGAAATGTGCTGCATGATTTTGATTAAATGGTGCTCTGGCTGGCTGTGGGGATGGGCGGTGGTGGAACTTGGACCTGGTGGTCGTGATGCTGGAGGGCGTTCGACCCCGCTGACGATGAGCCCCCCCCCCCCGATATGTTTGTTTAATACTGGTGGGTCGTTGGATGATATAGATTATTTACTATTTGACGGAAAATTGACTGAGTGGATGAGAAAATAATGCTTGGGTTAGTTGGGGTAGAAGTTCGCACGTTCTGTAGTTGGGTGGACAGATGCTGGGCTTGGACCGAGAAACACTCACATTGTGGATTATTTACTTTGACTAGAAGCTTTTGAAAAGATGTCGTTCAGTAAACAGTGGAGAACAGAAAGGTCACGTGTATTCATGCTGTATAGAGTCACCAGTGCATTGGTTTTCTCACAGACTATTTTTTTTAATACAAAAAAAAAAAAAAAAGCTGCAATGATTCTGAACCACTTTAGCTAAAGCTGGGCCAGGTTGTCGCCTGAGTTGTCTTGGGCGTTGAGGCGTTTGGTCACCTGAGGACAGCAAAGGAGGTGAGGAGGAAAAAAAGTCAACAAGAAACACTGAGAAACCGGAAGATGAGAGTGGGAGGATTTGTATACTCCCGTGCTAAGTTATGCAGGAAACTACTGTGTTTGGACTTGAAACGGCTTCATGGGCATATGAATACACAGGGAAAAAGGAGCCAGACCTTAAAATAGGTTCCAGGTGACTTAAGTTAGAGTACGTTGAAGCAATACTCGTGGAATGACCAAGTGCACCCCTGGGTAGGTAAATTGGTTCCATGAGTTGGATCTAAGGTTAGTATTTCATGTCTATGGAAGGTAAGGGCCTAATGTCCAATCCTTTAGGCATCGAGGGTTCGGCGAAAATTCACCTTGACCTGACGGAGAGGCCATGGGCGTTCTTGGTAGCATGCGCGTTAACTGTTATGATAGGTGAAAGTCAACGAGTTCTAGAGATAGAACTCAAGTTGGGCAATAGCACTTCTAACTGATTTTTTTCTCTAGACGAGGAGTGTTGCTTCTGTCGATGGCTACTTGACTTTGTGAAATGCATGATATAGAATGTCTACAGATCACTAGGATCGTGTTGACGAACTCAAGAAATCTCTACTAGATCCAAAGTGTACATCTTGTGCCCGATACAAGTATATACATATATGCACATGATTAGAGCACATATGTGGATTGTACTTCGTGCTCCTTTATGCCCCATGAAGTTTATGAGAAGACCTGCTCTGTGACTGGGCTGGTCTCGAAAGTGAAACGAGACGATATACTCATTACATATATGCATCGATTGGATCTCGAAAATAAAACATGTCCTACCCTTGGTTCGACTGTGAGCTGACTTCGTAGTTTAATATGTAAAATTTTTATCTTTCAGGAATTGTCTTCCGATAATCAGAAAACGATAAAAAAAAATGAATCACAACTCTAAATTATAACACTATCGCCGACTATCTCATTGGGTGGTTTAGTCGCGTTTTTAGAAGTTTGACTGCTAAGATTATTGTCTCTCCTTTTATTGTTGAATTTTTTTTTATAGGTAAATAGCATGGCCAATCTCCCATCTCTGTATGGAGCACCCTCCATTTTTCATGGCGAGTGACACGTATACCATCCCGAAGACCCCCAACTTATCTCTCAGTAGTATGTAAAAAGAACAACACGTTGTCGGTCATAAATAAATAAAGTGTGTTGCTGCTATTTGTCTGTTTGTTATCCCATTTAAATTAATCATAAGCCGATAGTATATGTGGCGAGCCTGGGACGCCACCGCTCTGACGAGGGACGCGGCCACGACATTCATTTCAATCGCAGGAAAGCAAAATCTCCTTCCTCCACCGTTTTCGGTTGAATCAAGCCACTGAAAACAGCTTAATGAAGCAACTCGAGCATGATAAGTTCGTATTTCTTCCTTGGTATAACGAGAAAACTGCGTGGAAAGCGGTCGACATGTCAAAATCTTGCAAGGCTACTGCTTTCTGACATCCCTCCTTCAGCTGGGTCCTATCTTCTTCTCTATCTTCGATTCGAACTTCCACTACTCTGCTCGAGTGCACGGCCACATCTGCTTTTGAAGTAATTGTAAGACTGTTTTCAATCGGGCTTGACCGGAATGAATGCATCATGGAGACTTTGAGCTAACCGAGCAAAAAACGCTACTTGAGCAAGGAGACATGGGTCCTATCAGTACTCTCGTCTGCCAATCTCATGGCCACATCCGCCCATTGATCATCTCATATTCGAAAAATATCTCGCACCATACTCTCTACACTATCATCTATGCCTATAGGTACGAGCACCTCATTCATAACCTTCGCAACCAGAGGTCAAAATATCGGTTTGTGTCATCATCCACGATTGACTTATGCCAGGCAAGTTCTCAAATTGCAGCCCCTCGGCACACTGAAATCAATCAGAACTTCCGAAATGCCATGTGGCGGCTTACGTCGGCGAGATGCAAAGAAAGCACTTTCTGGTTCCAGTTTCTCTCCTGAACCACCCGTTGCTGCGCCGAGCAGAAGAAGCGTCTGGGTCCGACTTCCGAGCATCCAACGGGCGGCCTCACGATTCCATGCAGAGAAGAGGCCTCACGATTCGAGCTATTTCATTTTATATGGTGTTTCTTCCTTTCTATTGTCCAAACGAGCAAAGGCAGATGACACCGATACATTATTCCCCCAAAAGCAAAGAAGCTACCAACAAATGTAACACTCCAAACATCCATTCCTTGCTAGACAGGCGTAGGCTGGTTGAATTTCAGCAATTATAAAGGGAAAATTTTGGTACGGTGGTGAAACGGCGAAATATGATAAAGAGACAACGGAGCTCACGTGCTTCTAAGGCTGGGGCACCGACAAGATCCAAGTTCAACTTGCTGATATTAGGACAAGCGCCCTTGATTGCCAATTACAGATTTTATGACCGATTGCCACTAGGAAGTTATTGTCTGACCAGAGGAAAGGGAAGTTGTGAGGCAAAATTTGCCTCACACATCGTGAAATACTGCGAACAAGAATGCCAAAAACATGCCGGCTTTCGCTGGCGCTGCATTGCACTAAGTATAAGCGACTCATGACTAACGATCTTCCTCCAGAAGTTCTGATCCATATGCATATCACGACAACTAGATTATGTGAGATAACACCCGTGTACAGAATGGTGCCAAGTTCAAATTTCAGCAATTTTAGTTCAGAATTCGGCCAGAAACTTAGTCTCGGTCGATCCATCTCCCAGAAAATAAGCCGCAACCATGCAGAAAATGTATTACTCAGTGGTAAACAAATTCATACGCAAGAACACCGGAGAAACAGATGCAAGCCAGGGTGGCTCGTTCTACCAAAGCTATTTCAAGCACTCATACAAATTTACTGGAAGGAACCCTCGAACAGTAGTCTTCATGACTTCTTGATGCGATTAAGATAAAATCTCCATCGGCAAATCTGTGCACAGCCAATGGTCATTCACAGTCTTGCACAAACAGGTCAAGCTCGCCATTTCCTTGGATGAAACTTCACTTTTGCAGTCTACCCAAGAGAACAGTACAAGGAGTCCTGATTCAAGTCATTTATCTTGGGGTCACGTCTGGTAGTCCACAAGGAATATCTCCAGTATTTCCCAACAGGATTCCACATGCTTCTCTACTTGTATCTCTGAGCATCAGTTTACATTCGCAAACTGTCCATAACTTCCGCTTTTGAATTTTTCCTTTTTTTCCCATTAGTGTGACCTTCCTCTACTCCAAGGAGAGATCACCAGTTCTGATGTTCCGCTGCTGATGTTCGATCCCACTGCCAAGATGTAGCTGAGACAAACCGAACTCTCCCGGTTTTCCACTAAAAGGAGAAGAAAGCTTTGGCCGCAACCATCTTCTCAAGGCAAGCCCACTTACCCTGACTTTTCCATATGATTCATTTCCCTGGTAAGGTAGGCCAAGCCGCCTTAACAATGCTGCAACTGCCTGGCTCAACCTGTTCAGAGACACTCTCGCTAGTGAAGGTCCATCTCAGTTACTCAATCCAGCAGATTGTTCTTAATTTTTCTTACAGCATGTACTAGGTCGGGACTATCTCAAAACTTTATCGTCACGTAATTTTAAAAAATAAAATCATAAAACGTAAAATAAAAATATAAAGAAAAGGGCAGTTACTAGTTTTTAATTACTGGTAAATGTCTAGCAAGCTTTTCTGTCCTATATTTTAAACGAATCAAGTTGACAGAAAATAAAAAGAGGATTTGGAAGCAAGCTCATATTGACTACTCACAAAATATGTGAATATGGCATCAAAATTCAACTAGCTAATCTAGATATTGCTGTGTGCTTGGTCTTTCAACATGAACTTTAGTTCAGTGAAGAGCCATTACTCAATCTAACCGTATCTATTTTCCAATCAGACACAGGTGCACCTCACCTTCCTGCAACTTGAAGTGTTTTCTCTCCATGAGAAGCTTCCATCTGAGCTTTCTCAACAGGCAATAAGATGCTTAAATTGGGCAACTTTGCACCTGTGGATAGTTCAGAGGCAACAGAATCATCCAAAGCAATTTAATTAAAAGTCTATTCAATTCACAAGCTATCTCCTAAAATCTTCATACTCCTTCAACCAAAAAAAATAAAAATCTTCACACTCCAAACCCAGTTAATTTCAAGCAGACAATAGCTCTAAAAGATATTTGTAAAACAAAGTGCACATCAAGTGAAAATGGTGATAAACAACCAGAATCCAAATGTCTGAACATGATGTGAGAGAGAGAGTCAGACAGACAGACAGACAGACCAACCCACCGACTAGACCATGCACAAGGATGTTTGTCCAAGGAAATATCACACTGTTTTAAATGGGTGTTTTTCTTTTCCTAACGATAGTCACTGATTTAAACAAATGGCAAATTCCAATAGTATGCTTCGCATACAGGAGTTTCTCAAAGATTTATTAGATCCCGCAAATCAAACATTGTCATCACCTGCCTGACCATTGCCACTACAATTGCCTTCCTTAGCATAGTTTACTAGCATAACTTTATATGAAGGAGGACAAACATTTACCTCTTACGTCTCAGATCTTTCATTCAATCAGAAACTCGTGACAAATTCAACACTAGGGATAAAAAGGACAGAAAAATGAAACAAATATATTTACCAGCAGCAAGTCGGTGTTTGAGGCCTTTTAAGACGGTCAAGATGTACACCTAACAAAATTTTAAAGTCAGTCAGTGACAATATGATGAAGCTTCACAACTTGCATAGTGGTTAATAGAGTAGTGCTCCTTGCAATATTTTTTCTGGTTGACCAAGTGATACTGTTTAATACATTGTACCGAAGAGACATGGTTAGGACTGAAAGGTTACTTGAAGGAACAAATTCAAAAATAAAAAACCTAACTGCAGTTGGCTAAGAGGATGAGACTATGGCAAAATGAAAAAGGAGAAATTCACACAATAATTTATGAATACTGTAAATTCTCCACAATAAATTACAAGTACCTTCTTTTCTTTCTTCATTTCTTTTTGCCAGAAAACAAATGGATATTTAGCATTGGAAAGCACCAAAGGGACCCCGATGTGTAAACAACCTTTCCATTATTTTTTTCGTTGAACTCAGAAAAACTAGATGCACATAAGAAAATGCTCATCGACAATGTGAGGAGTATGAAGTTCCAAGTCTCCCTAAAATTAACCTCATAAGGGTTAGGTTAGACTTACTCACCAATGCAGGGTTCAATCAATTGTTTTTTCTCGTGTAAACCCATTAGAGTCATTCAAAAATGCCACAAAAATGTATGATTACAAGTTCAAAGTGGCACATGGGCTGAATGTAGATCACCTCCAACAGGTGGAAGCTATCTTAAGAAGATATTATCGCAAGATTGCAAGTCTTTTATGAGGATAGACCCTTGAAATGCTGAATGGCAGTTCAAACATATCACAAGCACCATTAGCTATGCACAGCACAGCAAAACGCACCTCAGCTGTATGAATCTGCAATGTCTTCACATCAACAACGAGAGGACTTTGCTTAAAAGATACGCATGGAACGACCCCAAGTGAGGCGGCTTCCTATTTGAAAATTTGAAAACATAAGACTATTCTGCTGCACTTTGATTGTAAATAACGCACTAAATAAATGAGGTAAATGCTAAACAGTTATTCACCTCCAGTAAGGAAAATGCACGAGGGTCATATTCTGCAAATCCTTCAACTAGCGAGCAAAGATTGGAGTATTTTGACGTGTCAGCGCTGACTCCCAAATTTTCAATTATTTTACTTTTCAAAGAAACGTCAAAAGGCAATTGCAAGCAACCCAATACTTCTGAAACAACTTCCATGGTAGGAGTGAAACCAGCTGAAATACTTTCACGGTAGACTGTCAAGGCCATTGAGGTCCTGGCGCCAAAATCAGCAAATGAGTCAATTTACTGAGCAATAATTTCCAGCGAAAGAGGTCCAATTCTTATGGTGACCAATTTTGGCAACTTTTAAAGGGAAGCACGAAGTCAAAGTACTAGAAAAGGTAGGACTCTTTGCGGCTTATAGCATCCATCAAAAGGAGCTGGTCAAAATGAATATGCAACTGCTCTATTGAGTACATAAGCATGTTTCCCATATCAGAAAAGTTAAAATAACAGTGCTTCCAGCGCAGCATATTTATCTCTGCTCACAGAATGAAGAGGAATCCAACTTACAGGTTGTTAGGATAAGTTACGTCATATTGGTAGTTTTTTTTTCCATAGGAAAAGGAGTATGTCTAGAATAAGAACAATGCAGGATCAGAACAAGTAGCATACCATCTATTGTCAACTTGTGGCCATCCCGAGTTAAGAGATAAGACATTCTCCCCAAGTGTGCATGCCTTCACATATCTCCGACGACACATTCCTTCAAGGAGTTCAGACTAGATAACTCATGAGTTTGTCGTAGTCACTTAAATCACAATCTAAACAGATGATGGCTCAAACATTTGACCAGCTAGAAAGCCTTCCTAATGTAGGATACAATCAAAGTTGTATGAACATGCAGAAACTATTGAAATGATGAGAACATAAGGGTGCAATCTCCTAACTTACAACCTTTCTATTATTCAATAATCACATTATCCCCCCAGCTATGCCAATTGCTTTTATGTATCTCTAGCAGAAAAATCAAAAGCATATTATTCTGTCTTTACTAGACAGATATATTCAAAGAAGGTACAAAAATTGACCAAAAGTTGAAACAGCTTTCAGGTGCCACATGTAGTTCCTGGCACTGAAACCCCATCCATCCACCTTCCAAAAAGTAAATACATAAATGCATAACACAAACCCCCAAGACCCTTTTTGGCTTCGAAACATCACGGAAATGTCTAATTTCAGCTCATGTGTGGATGGGCAATTTGTCACAGGTTTCAAATGTCAGCTTAAAAAGTACATATAGCAGACTTTATTAGCAAATCAACAGAAAGATGACCTAGAATTATGGAGAAAGATTACTGCTTTAAACGACTACAGTATGCTAGAAAGAAGTGAAATAGCTGAAAGGTCATGATGGCATTTACTTCATCAATGTACCAAAACCTCACAAAATAGTGACACGAATCATACTCCAAATGCAGACTTTGTATTCTGGATATATACCAAACTTGGAACATCCATCACAAAATGCAGGAAGGAAAAGACATGTCAGAGGCACCCAATGCTTGCGACTAATCAAATTTATCAGACTTACCAATCATGCATCTACACATAGTAATGTTAGGAGCAACCCCGTCCTTTTTAGCTTGTGAAAGAGCGCAACGCCAATTTCAGTGTCATCCTTTCTGCAAAGAAAATAAAAGACCACAATTTGGAGCAAAACAATCTGAAGAATATTGTTAAAACAAAGTCTATCTTGTAAGCGTCAAATTACTTACCTTTCGCTTGCCACTAGGAGTATTGAGTATGTGATGGTGTTAGGGCATAATCCTAGCCTCTTCATATCATAGAATATCTGCATTGCTTGTGGAAGCTGATCCCTTCACCTGTAGTAAAAAAGCAGTCTCATTGCAGTTTCAGTATCTCAAACAAAATAGAAATGGATCTACGTTCAGGGTAGCAGGTATTCTCATTGCAGAACAAGTCCAGCATTCTTCTTTTCTTGAATAAAAAGACATAATGGCATGTGAGCTCTATTCTACGGTAGGAACTACATTTAGAATATTGTCCCTTACCCTGCACATTTTACTAAGATGACAAGCTGGTAGAAAGAATTAAGCTGATCCTCTTCTCTCAATCACTTAAATACTAGATCAAAGTTTTACAAATAGTGAACCATGGGTACATCAAATTAGAGAAATAAACTAATTTAAACTCACATAAGGCAGTGATTAAAGCATTCATTGTTGAGATTGTCGGCTTTATCCTGATAGACTTCATATTCTCATACAGCTCTAAAGCCTTCGCCCAGCTTTTGCCCTGAGACATTATACAATATCTTCAGAAGCCCTATTTTCCAATCATCACAAAGACAATTGGCAGAAAGAACACTCATGACGTCGTGGTGACGAATTAGATTTCCCACATCGGGACTGTCAACACCTAAGAGGACAGCTGTAATCTGCGACATAACTTGTCACAAATTTCAGAACCAGAGAAAGTCGTACATTACAACAAGCACCCATCAAAGAACTGTATGATACAATTCCAAGACGCATGCCACAAGCCCTTGCTTCCTCGAGGACATCAAATGCAGCATCAACCCTCCCAGCATGCCCGGCAACGTCTATTAATGCACTGAGAAAAATCTGCACAGAAGGAGACAAGAAGAAAGAATAAGCTACTTCCACGAGTGGCTCTTGTAAGAGGCTGAAGATAGAAATCAAATGGCATAATCAATGAATCTCCCTTTCCATAATTAAGTGCAACTAGAGAAAGCAGGAAAATAATACAAATGCATTCTCTGGAAGAATATCGAGACTAAACACTCAAGATTCCCCTTCTTACCTAGCCTCGATAACCAGGTTAAATGTTTTCAAATACAATTAACAATACCTCGTCAGGAACCACGCCTTTCTTTTTCATGTCACTGTACACGCCCAGAGCAAATTCCCAATCACCGGTCTGGCTGCAACTATAATAGCAATAGTGTAAACATCTGGAGTACCCATGATCTTATACTCATCCATCATTTTGTATACTTCTTTCACCCGGTCAACCTACCAGTAAGTATTCACATTATCATTAATTGCAAAATTCTTATTATCCCAAATAAATTTCTAAAAGCAAGATAACGAATGAAACCATAATTAACAGACAAACAGTTGGCGTACCTGACCTGCATTTGAACATGCCTTTATGAGTGCACCTACAGTGATGTGATCAGGGTCTATCGGATGTGTCTCAGTCATCATCTCTGCTAAGACATCGAAAGCACGATCCACAGCTCCGCTTGTCCGCAAGCAGTAATCAGTGCATTAAATACCACTCGATCTGGCTTCACGTTCTACTGCACATAGAATACAATCACTACCATACTCCACAGTAAAAAAAAAATGGTGAAAGAAAAGCAGGTTTAGATCTCACAATCTGTCCAGAGACCCCAAAAAAAAAAAGGGAAATGAAAGATCACAGCAAAGAGACGAAAAACAGTTTAAATCATCATACCTTAGACCTCAGAATACCATAGGCACCAAAGGCCTTAGCAACTTGTCCAGCTTTGGCACAACATCGATAAGAGCCCCATAAGTATGAACATTTGGTTCAATCCCAGAGTTAACCATCTCGTGGAACACCTGCGACCACATGCCGAGGTCGAAAACTATAAATCTTCATAGATTAGACTCCCAACAAATTTAGTTCAATGTAGATGAAAAACATTTAAATAACAAATCAGCAGGTTTTCCATGCAAACATTGTTCATTATGTTATGTTACTTCATAATATAATGAAAATGAGATTAAGGCACCATCTAACGTTGAGGAAAAGTCAACAAAAAATACAAATGATAAGTATCGTGCAAGGTAAAGGCCCCTCTAGAGAGCATGCAAAAACTCCAGTAAGAAGTTGGCATACTTCAAACATTCTGTCAACTTTCCTGCACTTAGCACAAGTCGATATAAGAGTAGTATAAAGTTTGCAGTCAGCTTTGAGTCCAGCCTCTTCAACTAATTGTAGAACTCGGAAAGCACCTAGATGTATAATAAAAAGACCAAGTTATAATATGCTAACTAGAGTTAAGGGGAATAAAAAGATAAGATACTTTTGAACAATGCGCAATACATATCTACTTGAGGTCTAAGAAAGAAATCAACTAACCCTCTGAATCCAAAGAATTTGCACACACAGACATCAGCATGTTAAATGTACTCAAGGTGGGGTTAGAAATCAACTTGGTAAAGCGGAAGGCTTCATCAACAGCCTTGCGACCTTTGCACACGTCATAAAACCTTGCATGATATATCTGAAGGAAAAAGAAAAATAATGAATAAATCCATAGAAAAAGATTGCAACAAGAAGCTAAAAAGATTATAAACTAGGCACTGAATACCAGAATCCTCGCAACCAACCTTGTCCATATCAAGGGTACCCAACTTTTCCATGTCCTCAAGCAAGTTTATGCAATCTGTTATCCTGTCAAGAATCACTTATGAATGAGATCAAAGTGCTCAACTAGTCACAAATCCTATTAGAACATTATCGGTGAAGATCATATCTAATCAAAGCAAAAGTTTTCTCAATTAAGAAAATTAGAAACTACCTGCCCTGTTTCAGTAAATGATTATAAGAACTTAAATGCGTAGGGAGATGGCGTCTTTTGTTGACACGAATGCCATTTAGGTGAGGCAATGCAGGTAGCTCCATGGACTTGTTTGGTTGGAAGTTTTTAACTTCCTTGCTTCTCGATAATTCTCTGTCATCTTCAATGCCTTTTCTCTTGCCTGAAGATGCTCCGTTATAACATGAAAAAGGTACTGTACCTTCAGCATCTTCTGCAAAAATGTAAAAATCATTACAGATAATTCTTATGTGATGCAAAGCAAACTAAAATAAAATAAATAAAAAAAGATGGCATAAAATGGCCTCGGTGGTTTAAGAGGAATATTAACAACTAGCAGCTTTAAAAAGGCACGACCAGTGGTGACGATAGAATCTTGCAATGACAGTTTCTCTTCTCTGGATATCACGTGCCTTGTCAATGAAGAAAACCCCTTTACATCGAGAACAGCGCCTTGTGAAGCTGCCGGTGTTCCTGGCAAATTCAAGCTGCTTTGTTTCCCATTTCCGACTGCTTTGGCTCGTAAAACGTATACAGCTCCATTCTTGCAGCCTCCATGAAAAAGCTTTTGTAGCTGGCAGGTTCATGCTCCCCAGATTCTATTTGATCATTCTGTTCAACTGCTCATGCACATCACAACCATGATTAGGAGCAGTAACCCATGAGTCCACCACTAGTTCTGGCGATTCTGCATCACCGTGTTCATCCATTTTATCTTCTTGTGATTGCAATTCTATAAACCCACCAGCAAGAATAAGAGGTTGCAGTGCCTTTGGCTCTGGAAGCACAGCTGAATGAGAGCAATCTTCAAATTTTCTTTCACTGGAGAATACTACATTTCCATTAGGGGCAAAAATTTTGGATTGGGGAGACTTTAAACTCGTCACAGGAATCTCTTCACTAGCTAAAGTAGATTCTATAGAATTCAGCAACTGTTCTTCCTTGAGGACAGATCTTTCTTCTAGTTTTTCTTCAGGTAGACCTTCATTCTTTCCACATTTCTCATCAGCAATATATCTTTCACCGGTAACCTGACCCCCAATGAAATGACTAAAGAAGGGTTAGTTGAATGTCTACCTTGGAACAGGGAAGCAAAATGTGAAGAACCAATGACATTAAAAAAAACACACATATACGCAGCCCGCCTGTACTAATCAAGTCACAGTCATAACATGATAACACGACTAAATGTGTCTGCATGAACCCATAAAGCCATGCCCGATGAGAAAATCAAGTGAGCTTATATGTCTCATTTGCTTTAGCGCACACAATATTTACAAGTCAAAGAGAAAGCATAATCAGCTATGATCCAAGGAACAGGCCACAGTGTCTGAAATACTAGGTGCACTGGTAGCTATTTTAAAACTGATTTACGGCATTGATATACTGTCTAATCTGGTATCAGTATCACTTAGTAGACTATCAGTCAATCCAATTTAGCACATTCTCAGACGTTTAAAAACCTCCAAACTACTTCATGAGGAGGATTCTCCATATTCTTCAGTAGAATGCTACTTCCATGGGATGCCATCATATTAAGCGCGACACCACGGCAATCAATTCAGAGGATCAAAATTAAATCAACCGCCTCATTTTAAAATCTACCGTCGTCCTCGAGAATCTACCGTGTAGATCAGAACAAGCACGTCTCTCGGCGATCGCATTGAAAATTCAAGAACAATGTACAAAGATGCAGAAAACTGACCCGCTTGTCGCTCTTTTTCTGGCGTAGTGATCGAAGAAGAAGAAAGAAACGGCAGAGACGGTGAGGACGGCGATCACAATGACCACCGCGTGCGAAGTCCCGGAAGCTCCGACGATGAGCGGATGAGAGCGGAATTGCAACAGCCTCGGGCATCTTTTCCTCGAGCGGAGGGAACCGGGAGGCCGTAGATTATGGGAGCTCCCGAGAAACCGCGCCCTGATGAAGCTGAGCTTCGCGGGAGAGAGGCAGTGGGATGGGAAAGCGCACGGCGTGAGGACCAGCGTCTGTGGCTTCGTGATGAAGCTCACTTCCATGGAGTTTGAGCTTTGAAGTTGCAGCTGGAGAGAGAGAGAGAGAGTGAGAGGGGGAGGGAATGGATAAAAGGTGATGAGGAGTGGAGGTTAAGAGATGACGAGCGAAACGATGTGCGCTATTTATCGGTTGGCTCCCTCCCTCCCTCTGTTTTGACGATCCGTTGATGACGTGGCGTTCCCTGATGACGTGGCCTTCCGTTTGTCCAATTATTGAGGAAAATTTTCAAAAAAGCCCCAATTCTCTTTATTTATCGAATAAGAGCATGACGTACCATTATTATCTCAAATAAAAAATTGAATTGAGCATTATTCAAATAATGACCTGAATGACCATGTCAGTCTAAAAATAGTGCCTGACTTACTATTGATTAGAGGCATTTTCGTCCTTTTATTTTTTTCTTTTTCCTCCCCTCCCTTCTTATTATTATTTTTTTTACATTTTTATTTTAATTTAGTTTAACTAAAAGCTAGGTTAAAATTATATTTTGACAAAATTCCATTGGTCGGCTGAAATTTTTTACTAGCCAGCTGGCTAACGAGATTAGGCCCGTATTTTAAATAATATCAACTTCATCTTCATGTACTTACTTGAGAAAATGAGTGACATGTCCATTCTAAATAAAGGACCTGACTTACCATGGATAGAGGCATTTTCGTCATGTTATTTTTTTTGTATTTTTCTTTTTTCTATTTTTCTACACTCCCGCCTGTATTCTCCCTTGTTATTTTTTGTTTACATTTTAAATTTTATTTAGTTTTAACTGAAGGTTAGGTTAAAATTATATTTTGACAAAAATGCCCTTATCAGCTGAAATTTTTAACTAGCTAGCTAGCCAACTAGATTGGGCCCGTATTTGAAATAATCAACTTCATGCACTTATTTGAAAATGAAGAATGACGTTTGAAGCCTTTTTTTGAAATTTTCTCAATTATTGATTTCACGGGTTATCAGCTTTTGCACCATTGAAATAAATCCATTAAAATAAGATAATATGCCAAAAACATGTCTCAACTTTTTATATAACCTCTATTTTTTCCAAAATATCCAATACATCCCTAAGTTTGCCTTTGAGACTCAATTGTATCTTGGGAGCAATTATCAACGTGTCCCTATTTACCAAAGACTGTACTCTTCAAAAAATGTCCATCCCCCTGAAGCCAAACCACCTCATTTCCAAGCGAGATGCCATAATAATTGTGTTTGATGAATGGACAATTGGTCACTTTAATAAAGGATTTTGCTTAAATATAGGTAAATCGTATTTATAGAAAATGAGATGTGCATGTGTTTATTGAGTGAGAAGTGAGATATTTTCTTTTGTGTTATCATATAATTTAATTAGCAAATCATGTAAATTTTCACAACCATACATGTTGACAACATTAATTCAAGGATAATCATCCAAAAAGTCATAAAACTATTATATGACAGCCAATTCAATTATAAATCTTTTATTTTGTCAATTTAGTCCTAAAATTTTTGTCAATTTAGACATAAATTTTATTATTTGCATATTGATCGAAAGGATTATATTAACAAAGTGCCAAGGTTTAGGAATAAAAATTGGCTTAATTAAAAGGTTATAACTAATTGACAATCGTCAAGAGATTTATGACTAAATTAACACAATTAAATGATTTATGAGTTTTTGAAGAATTTTTCCAGTGCTATTTATGTAGCAGGAGAATCATTTGAGTTGCATAATAACCTAAATTGACTTAATTTACATGATTTGCGTACCAATGTTAAATTTTAGTATATTCATTGAATCGAGACATGAAATCATTCATTCGGTTCAGAGAAGTCCTGACTAAGGGTTAATCAAGCATCATCAGAAGTATTACAAAGAAAGTCCAAGCTGAGAGTTGAAGTAGAGATTCTAGCGGAATGGATTCAATCGACCAAGCTAGTCACAAAAACCGTTTCTATAAGACTTGTTTATATTTTGAACGTGTCTCGAACCCGACTTTGATTGGTTGTAGTAAATCAATAAATCCCGACTCATGCACGCACGAGATAACTCAAATCCGCCTCAAAAATACTAAAAACCCTGTGACATCTCTTAAAAAGAACAAAAGAAACGTAATCATAATCAGAAAATTACGACAAGAAGAGGTGTCTTGGGCCGAAAAAGCGAAGAGACAAGAGTCCTTACAGAGCCCAAACCGGTCGCGAAGGTGAAACCGCCTTGTCGTTCATCAACGAGGCACGTCGCGGCGTTTCGCTGCGACGTGTGCCGTTCGGTGGCCCTGTTATGAGGCTCTCCGAGTACGTTCGCGCCATTCCGACGGACCAGCTTCACAAGAGGAAGTCACTTCCATCATCCTCGTCTGCGCATCTCGACTTCTTGTTCTGTCATAAGTGATTAGTTTTTTGTCCTCGTTTTCCTCAGTCTCAGTATAGGATTTTCAGATTTCTGACCCGAGCGAAGGGGAACAAACTCCTTTTGCTGCAAGGTTGTGCGCTTTAAACGCGCTTGATTCATGACCCAGTACGCAGTTGAATCAGTTTCGCCCGCTTTAAGAACAAAGGAAACGTTGTTAGGTTGCTTCCTTTTGCGCGGCGCGCCGAGTCGTCATTTTGGTTCGGTGATGATTCGAGTTGGTCGAGTTTGGTCGAGTTTTCTGTCTCGAGTGTCTCCCACTGTTTCAGGCTTCGAACTGGAGGCATATCGTGATTAGTGTTAAGGCTCTTATGGCCCTGGTTTATGTTTCTTTGTCTGGGTTTCAGGTTGACGAAAGAACCAACAAGCGGGAGCATCTTCTATCTCCTGTATCAGACCATCGGTATCTTCTTCCTTCCAGGGCCCTTGCTTTAATGTAACCATAAATCAAATATACTCTCTCTCTATTTCATTCCTAGTAATGCTTTTGCTTAGCCAATGTACTCTGTTTCTTTTCCGGTGATGAATTTCGCTTCATGTGGAATTCACGTTTCTGCGAGTGCGATGATATTTTTACGCTTATCCCGTTAAAATGTTTTAAACCATCGAGAACAGCGGAGACGCGGAGACCCAACAACTTCTTCTGGTGCCAGTACTGGTCCAGGGTTTTAGGTCTTTGGTCCTCATACAATTGATGATATTGTTTGGAATTCGAATTAAAATGCGGTTCTCTTTCGATCATTTTTTTGCAGATGTTAGTAGCTTTTCTTTCGGTCTGCGAGAGACTTGGTGATGGCATTCATATCATGGTACGTTTTTTCAACTCATACACCAGAAGATTTAAGAGTGAACAGATTTTCTTGCTATCCATGCCTTGTATAATCTTTGGATCTTGCTTTTTCTTGAAGGTTACCAGTGTACGGCGAAGCGAAGTTCGCCTTTTTTTCCTCTATTTATGGCATCCCCAGACAAAGGTATGCACCGACGGATTTTTTTCATGGTCCTATTCCTGTCTCATCCAACGCACAATTTGAGGAACTTCTGTTCGAGTTCATTTGATCTCTTTTACACCCCCCCCCCCCCCCCACCCCCCCACCCCCTTCACTTATATTTGAAAATTTCCAGGGCACACGTACATCTACAGCTTACTTCTTCGGCCGTACTTGGCGATCCACGAGAAGATACATCGACCGTAACTTGCATGGAGAGTGCTGAAGTGATGGCAGGGGATTCAGCTCAGTTTTGGTGTGGCAAAAGGCAATGACTACGGTCAGATAATGGTCTTCGGGTTTATGCAGTATGCCAAATTCTCCCATCGAAGCCCCTGGCGTGCCCTATCAGGTATTTTATGATCGAGCGAAACTTTTGAGGGATTTGATTTCCCGATCAATTTGATCGCTGCATCACGAGTTGCTCTGTCAAGCTTGCGTAGCCGACGTCAGACTGAGGGCATGAAACAGCTCGAGTGGATCAGTACACACTGCAATTGTATTGTATGAAACATTTTAAGCGGATTGGAGTAACACCCTCAGACAGAACCATTTGTAGCGACAGTTTTGCACCGTCTCTGGGAAAGTCATTGATTATGAGTGTCGGCAACTTATGGACGCTTTACCTTCGTTGGAAATTTGTACTCTCTCTGTTTTTCAACCTGCGAACGGTACCAAAATGTAATTCATCTCACAATTATTTTCCCTGTTTTTGGGCCGTATCTGGTGTATGTGTTATGTCCGAACGATTAGATATTCTCTTGAGGAAATAGCTTTTCACGCTAGCTCGTCCGCAATGCGCAGGTATATCTCGAAGCGACAATGATCAATCTAAGCAAGAGACAGAGCAGACCATCGTCCAAAACCCGTCATCACCACCGCCGGACGGCAGCAGAGAACCTTAGCGGGTCAACTCGTCGCCGGCTCTTCTGGCCCAGCTCGCAAGCCCCGCGTTTGGACGCGGTTGGTCAAACGGCTCGTGGCTCAGGAAAACAGCAAATCGAAATCCACCTCAACTTGAAGATGCCTGAACGTGTCGGAGATCCAATAAGGAAAGGATTCCACATCTCATACAGACCGTTTTGAGTTTTGGCGCTATAATCGCCTGAAGCGGCGAAAGCATCAACCCAAGGAGTAGATAGTCCAGTGCGCAATATGTTTTTATTTTTCTTGTTTGCTGTTTGATCTAAATTAGCTAAAGAAGACTGGAGGCATTTTGACACCAGAACATCTATTTACATTCAACTCTGAGGGAACATTTACTCAAGGTAAACTAAAATCAATATAACGTAAACATATGCAAAAAAATTAGAATTCCACTTGTTGTATCCTTTTTTCGTAGCAGAAGTATTTTACCGATTCCCCAAGAATCGACAACTGGCAATCATCTTTCTCTTTTTCAAGAAATGAAGAACCTATATGAAATGTTTTGTCACCTTTCAAGCTAATCAAATTAGAGGCTTATTGCCATGAGAACCCAAGAGATTACTTTGGGTATTGTATTAAATTAGAGACTATTGGTTTGTGTATTGTATAAAATAGAGAAAAGAGATTCAAATGAATATGCTCCCAAATCGAGGACTTTCAGCAGGCGAGATGGTTCAATAGTCCATTAGATAAGGCCGATCTTACTTTTCCAACAAGGAAGAAAGTCGTCAATAAAATAATGTAAGACTGTACAATCTTTTTTTGATATAGCAAATAAAAGTAGGCATCATAATAACGATTCGAATAAGCAAAAGCAATGTCTCCTTGCATAGGTATGGATTCCTACCATATCATATCTGAATTAATGATTGCCGTTTCCTTTCCCACACATTTATATACAACGTAGAACAGGAAACAGCAAAATAGCCAATACTCTTAAAAAATTAGAGAATTCATCATTCATGAAAAGCCCGCCATTGCGAGGTAACCAATTTTTCTATTTATATGACGATTCGATTTATTTTCTTTCTTTTTTGTTAATATATATTTAGAGATTTTTCTGTTCTGTTTTTGCTTTGGTTGGATTCTCCTTAATCACAAGTAAGGCATGATAGGAAAAAAAAAAGATAAATGGAAAGGAGGAAGGGGGGTGTGAGTTAGCCCGGTAGTTAAAAGGCGTGCGGGGTTGCGAGGGAGAGAGAGAAGGCAGACGGCGGTGGACGACGATTTGGGGGGGAA
>JAGVVM010008055.1:0-18676 GCA_019149425.1 Psidium friedrichsthalianum | reverse complement strand
CCCCTCCCGCCGCTCAGGACCAACTTACACGCGTTGGGGAACGGCGGCCGGGCGATCTAACATGCCAAACGGAGGACGACGAGGATTAAGGGTGTTTACGTAATTAGTTTAAATTATCCCCAAAAACGCCATAAAAAAAAAACAAGCAAGAAAGAGATAAAGAAAAGGGTGAGAGATTATTATAGTATGTGTATGTTTTGGCGCGACAAAAGGCCGGAAAGCCTTCACGGAATCATCATCGCTATTTGCATTGACGTGGAGCCAACAAACCACCCACAAAGCAAATATCATTGTTTTTATTCTCGTTACAAAGTCCCCATTATTTTAGCACCATGTGGGCCACCACCCCCCTTTTTACATATTTTTCACACACACTTGTATATTATATTGATATTAATTACTATATTATATCTAATATTATATTTTTGCGGTATATTGAGCCTGTGACAGCACACGCCAGTGCAAATAGCGAGAGACGTACCTTGTAGCAGCGACAATCACGGTGGGCATAAATTTTTATGTGGAACAGTCACTTCAAGTGGACCCGGGACCCGGCACCGCAGTCACACTGCAGTACCGTGGAGCCAAGTTACTGTTTTCGAGCGCAGCGGAGTAGCGGGTTTGTGATTAGATGACACGATTTTAATGAAGACTTCGACATGAATAGAGGAAATT
Source organism: Psidium friedrichsthalianum (assembly GCA_019149425.1). Taxonomy (NCBI): domain Eukaryota; kingdom Viridiplantae; phylum Streptophyta; class Magnoliopsida; order Myrtales; family Myrtaceae; genus Psidium; species Psidium friedrichsthalianum. The sequence continues at coordinate 18,001 of JAGVVM010008055.1, read as the reverse complement.
CACTGAAATGGGCCAATTTTTGGAATAGGGGCAGGTGAAGCCCGGCCATGAAATGAGCGCCGTGAACACGTGCCCAAATTCATGCGTGCCACGGCCCCCTTAGCCTCAGCGGCAGAGAATTTTTTTAGAGTTATTTTTTTCTGTGGTCGAAGCAAGCTGGTCTCAATTTATCCGGGGAAACGGACTTACACACAGACAGATTTTGCAGAATCAAAACATACCAAATCCCATACAAGGGTGGGGTGGTTCGCAATCTAGTCGGATGGAATGCATTCTTCCACACGGTATTTGGTGGCTAGTCTCCCACTTGCTAGCTTCCACAAGGCCGCATTGTGAGGCCACCGTCCAGCCTCGAACTTGTGCACACCCAAAGAGAGTTAATCTTCTTGAAACAAGATGTCAACGCCGACGGGCAACATCTTCACGATGGAAGGAACGGCATAAAGTGATAAATTTAGTTGTCGAGATGTGTATTTAACACCCTAAACTCATGTCCACGAGAGAGTACTTTCACCACAGTGTGGAAGCATCCATCGTTATACCCCGATACATTTCTCTCTCTTTCTTACAGAAATATATGTGAGCCGCCTGCCAGTTACTCTAGGTGTGTTTTCACTTTTTTTACAGGCTTGATCGGGCCTTCCCTTGCTCTTTATACTTATAGTCCTCCCTTCTTTTTCTCCCCTCTCTTCCCCCCTTTCCCTTCGGGGGGCCGGCGTGGGGGGGCGGGGGGGCTTCCGAATTTTATTTTTAATTAAATATTTTTTATGGAATTGCATTCTTCCACGGTATTTGGCTGGCTAGTCTCCCACTTTGCTAGCTTCACAAGCGGTGTGAGCCACCGTCACCGCCTTGAACTGGGCCAAAAGAGAGTTACATTCGTGAAACAAAGATCTCAACGCCGACGGGCCATCTTCACGATTGGCAAGGAAGGATAAGATAAATTTGTTGTCGATGAGGATCTTAACACCCTAAACTCCTTGTACGAGCGAGTTACTTTCCCCATTTGCATATCACGTTTCCCGATACTTCTCTCTCTTTCTTCAAACTATGTAGCGCCTGCAGTACTCTAGGGGTTTCCATCTCAAGCGCGGATCGGGCCTTCCCTTGCTCTTGAAGTCGATAGTTATACTTCCCCGTGGGTCTCGGTAGATTCCTGCCACGGATCCTTCATGTTCTCCTTCAATCCACGAGCCATCTACATTGAAGCTCCAATGTCCCTATTTAGGGGGCTTCCAAATTACAGGTGAAGTTCGTACCTTTTCACTCTGATTTTGCTTCTCCAGCCAAATACACTTGTAATTAATGACCTCTATGGCAGCATTATCCATGGACTGACTCTAGGTTAGGGAATTGGGCGCGGAAGATGACCTTGTTTCATTCTTTCCTAGAAGCTAGAGTACCTTCCCAACAAGTTCCAAAGTCGGGTTACTCTTTTGACAAGTAAGGTTGCCCCCCACTCACATATCCGCTCTTTTGACCGTGAGGGGAAATGCATCTAATGCAAAATGTTTAGGATTGAATGTGAAAAAAAATTTATAACTGAATTGGTACAATCACAATAGGTTTAGGACATTTTTAGTAAATTTCCCTTGATTTCCAAGGTCTAAACCAAAAACAAAAAACAAGAAAGCTGTCAAGAAATTCAGCACAAGTTGAATATATGGATGTAAGCTAACTAGCTGCATACGATATAGGCATTGACTCGCCTTCTCAAGGAGACAAGTTTGAACCTTTCTAACCTTTATCTGCAATGAACTCGATAAGGTTTTCGACCTCGAAGAGACATTAAAATGGACAACTGCCCCAATTTTTTGAGTTTAAGGGGGCGACACAGATATTGTGGACCTAGACCATGGTTTATTCAGATACACTTTGTGTATAATGTAATTGATTATGTAGAAAGGTATGTAAATAGGCTCACCGGTATGGTCTTGACTATTGAGTTCTTTACTGAACTAAGAAATGAAAGTATGGTTAAAAAATAGCTGCAGGTTCCCTTAATATTTGTATGATTTAGGAGGATGGCAAACCAAACTCGACTTTAAGTATTATTTCTCAAACTCAAACTAAATAAATTGAAAAATTCGATTACAAAAAAAAGGAGGGCATGCGCTTAATATATATATATATATATATATATATATATATCAAAATAGAAAATATGAGACATACTTAGGTCGTGTTGGACTAGATTAATCGCTCTTCGTTGTTTCAAAATGAGCGCTTTTTGGGATTTTAATGAACACATGGATCGAAGTACATTAAATATATTTATTGAAATAATTTAATCCTCTTTTATTCTCAAACAACCCATCGAAAAGATTGTAAATTATCAATCACGACCTGAAATTTGTAATTTCAGTTCCATAAGTCGCAGACTTTCATAAGAGCGAAAAGGATAAGTAGATCATGCTTTTTCCAACCCACCACGAGAAGCTATTTCGAGGAGTCAAGTTGGGGTCTATTATTTGACCTAGGGCAGTGAAAACGAAAGACATCGTCAGAGGCGCACTGTAGCTTGTCTTGCAGTAGAGGAAAGAATCTGAAAAGCGACCTGGCCCTCACTTCTCTAGTAAGTATGCAACTTATTTTGCGGAAAAGGAAAGACCTTGAACAAGAAGTTAAGAAGAGCAAGAGGGTTAATCCATCCGGTGATCATTTGATCCCAAAGTTTGATCTAATCTAAGGCGATCGATCTCTAATTTGACATATTATCATGACGTCCCAAACATGCCACTTACTAAGTACACGCTGTTTTAATATTTTAATACATAAATATAATACGACGCATGCGAAAGACCATGAACCAAAACCATCATTTGCCATACATAAACATACAAATGCATTCACAAGACCTAACCACGATGCCCAAGGATATGGCCGTAATCGGGTTCACTAACCTATAGCAGAAACACTATAAGATCGTTCAACAAATGAAAAAATATGTGCTTTTATATATTGCTCCCACTAATACATTTACCACAAGCGTGCTCCATTAAATGCCGCATCATCCATCTCCGGGCATCATCAAAGAGGATCGTCGTGGCACCCAACGTCGAAAGCCTACCCGGACAACATCCCCCACCACCAAGATCCACCACTATCCCGAGAGTAGGAGTTGTCCCCAAAGGCTACCATCATCGAGCCTCGTGAAATAAAGAGAAGGAGTGTCTGGGCCGATGAACTCCTCCAAGGCACGTGAGGCATCAATAGGAGCGCCATAACGAAGGCTCGGTGTAGAATGAGAGGTCGGCATATCTATCCAGCCGAGAAAACAATGGAAGCCACGAGAGCGAGTTCGAAAACTTCACAAGTAATATATCTGACCAAATAACTCGATTGTCCGATCGATCATTCGATTAACGCGAAATCAAAGAACAACCTGCCCGCCATTGTTAAAAATCCCCCATTTAGTTCAAGCCGAATATCCCACAGAGCAGGATGTACCGAACCGTCCTAATGATTGTAAACTTTTGAGAAAGATGTGCTTTCTGCAATTGTAAAGAGGCACAAAAAACTCGAAGAACATTCAAACGAATTGATTGATCACCGATTAAGCTCTTCATATGTCAATAAACATTAGTTAATGCGTCAAGCTATTAAATACCTGACGGGGGATGAGTAAAATCTATTTATAATCCCCGGTGGCATGATGCATGGTGATTCTATTTGTATATAAGAATGACAATATAAGTGCAATTTGCCTCCGAGTGAAGACTTAAGAAACCAAAAAATATTTACTCAGTTTTACGTTAAAACTATGTAATATGAAGATGTCTAAATTGCAAATGACAAGATCTATGAATAGTCACAAAATTTTGCTATAGAAGGTCGTTGCTTGTAGCAGTCATTTAACCCATAGCGAAATGAAACTCAACAGCTCCTTAAACTCGAAACAGTATGATTAGGGTGTCGCTGGGGCACACACTCTGGAACAATGATAAACAAATAGTCAAGCATCGAATTATACAACCTAAGTACCGAGCAGAATAAAAATTATGCGCATACCAAAAGAGTCGCTCCAAATCACTTGTAAAGTCCTAATGAGCCCTCTTATCTACTTATTGTACGTACAACATGCGCGATGCCTCTACGGTAGATAACATTTGTCTGCAAATATTTCATCGAAACGAGAAGTAATTAGCATGAGCCCAGGATCGATATATTGCATTCTACAAATCGGGGACAAACATACAGTTCATAGAGGTATTTAGAAGTAGCTTGAGCTCATTCGAAATATGATCGCGAAAGAGCGGGAAAAACAGTAACTTGAGCTCGTTGGAAGCAAAAGACGAATCGGAGGCGACGACATTGGTGGAGGTGACGGTGTGGTCGGGAGCGGAGGGAAAGATACATTCGCAAAAATGGCAGCAAAGCCTGCGGAAGGCTCAACTCAAGCTCATTGCACCCGGATGATGGATTGAAGCCACGAATGGAGAGAGAGAGAGAGAGAGAGAGAGAGAGAGAGAGAGAGCGAGCTTATGGTCGTGAAGGGGGATATAGTAAGAGAGAGCAGAGCGGAGTCGTGGAGAGCGACACGCAGAGTAGAGCAGTAACTTTTTCTAGAAAACGAAAAAGAGAGGGGAGAGGAAATTTCAAAATTTCTAACAGAAGGGCCTGTCTTGTCTTGATACGTGTCGTGATCTGAATGGTCTATCTTAAATTTGACGTGGCAAATTGGTCTCACACGATGTTTTTTATTGGTTTAAGCCTTGTCGAGAGCAATCCACGAGTTAAGATCGGAAGTGCACCGGGTGGATGCGGGGAGCTCGCCCCTTTAAGCAACATCGAGGGGATGGAGCGGTTGAAGCCCAAAGGCTGATCGAGACAACCATCTGACCCTAAAGCCGAAAACGGAAAGAATCAATTTATTGTTTTCATGTATGCCTCACATGACACGGGCTACGATCTAGGATGAACTCGATATGTGATTACTCTTGCGTGTGAACTGTAAAGTAGGCAAATTTCTATGTTTCTTCGTGTGGATTGTTACTTTTTGATCAAGTTCCCGTACTTACAATTTCCCAATCAAGTAATTCTATCAACATAAAATATCCAAACGAGTCCCAGTAGATATGTCTGTCGAAGTATGAGTCTGTTTGGTTTAGCATTTGAAAGGGAATTTTGGGCTCTAAAGTCCCTTGTCCAAATGTAATTAGCACTTGGTTCGTCTGCTTAATTTGAGAAAATACAATTGTATTTTCAAAGGGCTCTTAAAGACTTTATGCTCAAAGTAGTTGCAGAGGTACTTTGAAAAGTTGGATTTTCAGAATGCAATTATAATTTTTAGTACTTTCATTTTCTTTTTTCATTTTATTTTCCTTCTTCCTCCTTCCTCTGCTTGTCAGAGACCTTGGCGACGACGGCTGCCCAACAATCAACCATGATACGCGAACGACGCAAGCCTCGACTTTGCCGGATTTGGCTCGGCCTCGAGCGAGCCTCGCCTCGCTAGATCCGACATGGGTCGGTCTCACTTGAGGCCGATGAGGTTGGGGCGAGGCCGAGCCTGGCTTGTGGCCGGTCGCCAACCGCCATCGTGGCCGGCGATCGATTAAGAAGAAATTAATGAAGGAAGAAGGAAAAAAGAAGAGAAAAAAATTAAAGAAAGTAATTAAAAAATAAATTGTTAAAAAAATTAAAAAAAATGGTATTTTTTACCAACGACATTTACATCGAAGTTACTTTCCAACGTGTTTTTAAAGTGCATTTTACCAAATATTATTTGCGTTTTGAAAATTCCCTTAATTCAAAGGTATTTGGTTTTCAATGTGTGCAACATGGATTAAATGTTACTCATGTGGACACCCACGGTGGGTAAAGAATAGGCGGGCGAATAGTGAAGCAAATTAAAAATCATTGCATTATCAACGGTAAAGTGTCTACTTCGGCAATCGATATTTAATCCGTTTCATACTCCGGTGTCCTTTACGGTGGCGGGCTGAATTTGGCCGGATTTTCTGCTAAAAAGGCTTGATTAGTCATTAAATAGGCTATAGTTTACCTACAAAATATTCTACTTGGTGATAAATTTTAGCTTTTCATTATTGAGTTATAAAAACCAAATATAACCTAAAGATCAATTTGGGCGGGCATGGAAAATAAGTCGACATAAGTTGTCCGGTTGGCCTAATCCAAGAAATGATACATCTTTAATCGATTAGAACAGTCGGGCAAGAGTAAGAAAGACTCAAGCTCGAGGCTTAGCGTTAATTGAGCCCATCCATTAATCATCTCAAACGTATGCAATTTGGGGAAAATTATCAAAAAAGTTATAAATCTATCAAAATTGTGCCAATCCGGTCATAATTTTCTTTTTGTCAATTGAGTTTTACACCTTTTGCATTTGAGCTAATTTAATCCATTTGACCAGCCGACGCTAACGTGGATATCTTGTAACAATATTTTCATTATTTTTGTTATTTTTTCGTGTCTTTTATGCTAGGGCCGGCGACCTCCACTGGCCACTGGGTGAGCCCTCACCTAGTGAAAAAAATATAAAATTATTAGAATGCCTTTAAAAATTATCAATGTTAGTACCGACGGTGCCATATCGGCACCGATTGGTCAAATTAATTGAATCGACACAAATGCAAACGGTTTATGACTCAATTGAAAAAAAATTTATGACTGAATTAATACAATTGCAATAAGTTTAGAATTTTTTTGGTAATTTTTCCAATACAAACAATATTGACGTTCAAAGGATTAAATAGTATTATTACTATTTAATCACGCATTTGTGCATTGATCGAATAATTATAAGAATAACGACTTTATGACATTTGGGGAAAAGGAAAAGGATTGCGATCCCTCCAGATGGGAGGTCCCTTTTGCTTTTTATGGTACTAGCATATGTGTAACAAGTGCGTGTACGCAAGGACTTTAAATATGAATGAGGATGCAATATCCTTTAATTATGAAATGTTTGAATAACTGAATAATAAAAAAAATTGAAATAATGAGAATGCACGGTCTACAGGAAGTGCATACGTGGATATATAAAACATAAAAGAGATTGGAATTTTCTTTAGAAAAAGGTCGTTATGGAAAAAAAATGAATCAAATTTTCATATTGAAATTCGTCGGAGGAAAGGATTATAATAAGTGATCAAAAATATTTATGGGAGATTTTTTTTTAAATCTCTTAAACGGGGAGCGTTCTCTTTTGTTGTAATTTGGATGATATGAATTGAGAAAAGTACATTTTACTATTTTAGATGTGTAAATCCTAGACTCATGAAATCCTCTTTAACCGATTGGATTTAGGCAAGACATGAACTAAAAAGCCTAGAATGTCGCCCGAACATGAAATTGTGTTGTACTTAGCTGCTTGAGGAATTGAATCGCGCCATGCTCCCGATCCAAAAATGAGTCTCCTAAAATGCTATGCATAATTCGATCTACGATTCTGTGCTTATTACACATATGCATGTCCTGCTTGATGCCCATTCATTATTTTTAGCGTATGTTGATTTTTTTATTCCTAATTTTAAAGATTTTAAAGAGGCAAATTAAACCTATCGTCGATTTTCTCTCGTTCCTTCTGTTCCTTTTCTTTAATTGAAAAAACTCTTGATAAGTCCCCTTTCAAGTTTATAATAATCCTAAGTTAAGATTACCTAATCATAAAAATATTTTGATCTATTTGCTGATTTTAGGAAAAATTTCGTATAACTCATAAGAAATAATAATTGTAATTGATCGCTGATTGGCGGCGACAGCAAAATCTGCAACCGAAATTACAATTTCACCCCTCTCTCTTCCTCGCGGGCATATAAAGCATCCAAAATTCTTGCGCCTGAAGAAGCCCTAGAACGCGAGAACTCGCTTCGAGCTTTGTAGCCAGTTCAGTCACCGAATCGGAACTGGTTCGAACGACACGCTTGTTGACGGACGAGATGACGGACTACGAGGGAAGATACGAAGGGAACGGAGATGATCTCGACGGCCACCGCGGCGGTTCTCCACCTCCCCGCGGTCCTGATGATCGCAGCGATTCCAGATCTCAGGTGATTCGCAGATTTCGCTTTGCTTCTGAGGCTTAAGTCTTTTTTGCAATTGAGTTATGGATTGCTGTTTAGGGTTTGGTTGCCTGTTGTTGTGGCGCAAAAATGATCGATTCGTAGTTAGGTCTCGCTTTCGACGCGATTTTTAGGTCAAATTTCTTGAGATTTCTCTTGGAGGGTTGTTTGTTTGAATAGATCAATATGCACGTGTTGGAAAGCTTTAAATCGGTAGAATTTTTCCTTTAGATGACTTACTTGGACGATTTTTATTAGGTGCATGGGTCAATTTTACGTCTTTTGCTCGTCTCTTTGTTTTGGGGATAATATCGATCTCGTTTTATCTTCACACCAATCTGCCAAATAGGCTGGGTTTGTTCTACTGGCGAAAAGAAGGTGGGTTATTTTCTCTTTTGCTGTTTGGCTGAACAAGAAAACGAACCCATTGCGAAACTTTGACGTGGTTTCCCGTGAGGACACTTGCCAGATTATCAATTAGGAAAGGATAATGATGCAGTAGGCCTTGAAATTGATTTCTGACTTAGCTGGATGACTAATTATGCCTCGTAGCTAACTAAATTGCCCAATGTGATTTGTCTTGTTGCTCTAAGTGCGTGTTTTCTCTGATCTTGGTTCCTTGGCCACCCTGCCATTTTACTTCCTTTGGACTGTTAACTCTGAGGAGATCCTGACATACTTAAATTTTTGCAGCGTGGCTCACATGATTATGAAAGGGAGATTTCAAAGAGCAGTGACAAAGAGAGGGATAGAGGTCGTGATAAGGAGAGAGATAGGGACAGAGAGAGGGACCGGGACCGGGACCGGGACCGTGATCGCGAGAAGGACAGAGACAGAGAGAAGAGTCGTGACAGAGACAGAGATAAGGAAAAGAGCAGGGACAGAGATAGGGATCGCGATCGAGAAAAGGACCGTGATCGGCACAGGGATCGGCACAGGGATCGCAGTGAGAGAAGGGAGCGGGGACGAGAGAGGGATGACGATGATGATTTTCCCCGCAGTCGAGATTTTGATAGGTAATAGAAGCAATAGTCCTTTGGTGTTTATCTTTATTTCCTGTTGCATCGTCAGCTGAATCCCCTTAGAGCTTGGTGTAAGATGAGGGCTAGGCCAAGCCTAGCTATTGTCCCTACACTTTCCCCTTCCCCTAATGTGCTTAGAGAATATCTGACTATGACATTTTATTTCTTGGTGAAAGTTTAGAACTCTTCTTCATCCTTATTTACAGGCACAGAGATTTTGACAGAGAGAGAGAAGACAGGCACCGGCGTCGATCTCGTTCACAGGGCAGGTCAGAGCACAAGTCAAGGTCTCGATCTCGCTCACGCTCGAAGAGGTATGCCATAATGTGACCGCTTCTTGTAAATGTACCTGTGAATTATGTTGCTTGTCTTTTGCTTTCTTGTCACTCATTTCTAGAGCGTAGGTTGATGTTGTCATTAACAATATTTATGTTTATGCTCCACACTCTGTCCAATAATCTGAAAATATTGTGTCATGGGGTCATTTTCTCGTCCTGATGGCTCATTTTGTAGAGCGCTCAAACATCTATTCGAAGCTACATAGCAAAATTGTCATATGATGGGCCTGGGCTACTGCTGCGGAATGCTGAAGTTCCTTTTTCCATCACTATGTGAAGATGGAAATGATTAGCTTTTTTAAGTTATCAGTTGTCGCCAGTCTAAATGGGTGAAATTTTTTTAGAAAATTGGACTGAGGAATAACTGGCATTTGTTGATATTGTCTGAAATCTGATATTAATGCTCGCAAAATACGAACTTGCACCCATTTATGTACAATGATTCCTTTAACTTGTCTGTGGGAGTGTAGTTATGCATGGGTCAGATTAAAGTTCATGTGGCTTGTCGTTGCTTAGGCTGGTTTTTGCAATCCTATTAACATTTTTGCTTTCAGCAAAAGGATTAGTGGTTTTGATATGGCGCCCCCTGCTTCAGCAATGTTAGGAGCTGCTGCCGCTGTTGCTGCCACTGGTATGTTTTTTGTCTTAAAATTTATAATGTTTATGTACATATAACTTCTTTCTTCTCCTTGCTTGATATAGAGTGGAAAGTTCCTATCAAATAGGATGGTGTCATTTTGGTAAGCTATTCTTTATGTTAAATTTCTACTACGCATGTAGCATTTTAGGTGGTCTTACTGGGTTGTACTGAATTTTTCCTTTGTTAGTAAAATTACTTCTGGAACTGAGAGGCTTCTGGTTTTTTGTTGTGTTGGTGTTTGTTTTGTTTGTTTCTTTGTCTTGTCCATTGTTAAGAAGGCAATGTAGGGCTACTTGCCCCACTGTGCTGACAATATGCGTGAGCCGACTTCTCTAGCTTTTATGTACAAGGACGACCATTCACCGGTATGATGGGTCTTGTTCGTCTTCACCTGCAACTATTGCCTCTTTCGGTAGTTTTAAAATCGTTTAACATATAAGTTATGTATTTTCTCTTTTTGATTTAGCAAATGCACATTAGAGGATATTAGGATGGATTATGAAAAGGATTTTGCGAAAGATGTTTCAGCCACAAAAATATTATAGCTATTAATTGACTGCTTAAGAACTTTATTTGACCACTCTGAGAAGAAATTGTTTCCTCCCTCTCTCTTTCTGGCAGGTCAAATTCCTGGGACAGCTCCAAGCATTCCAGGGATGTTTCCAAACATGTTCCCTTTAGGAGCTGGGCAGGTACGCGTGTATATATATATTTTCTCTCAGAACTTCGCTCGGATTGTTTACACTGTTAATTATCATTCCATGCAGCCGTTTGGCACTCTTCCTGTTATGCCAGTCCAAGCAATGACTCAGCAGGTTGGTGTGAAAAATTTTGTTACTTCCTTTCTCCTCGTTACAAGGTTGATGCTTGTTGTAGAATAGTAGATGAAATCTTTATTGGCAGGCACTAGACATGCTAGGCGGGTATATGTGGGAGGTCTGCCACCTACAGCAAATGAGCAGGTTTTTCCTTCATATAGCTTTACTTCTATTATTTTGTTCACGATCTGTTATTGGTGCTTCGGCAAATAAATTTAGTCTTCCAATCTTTCATGCAGTCGGTTGCAACATTTTTTAGCCAGGTTATGGCGGCAATTGGAGGAAATACTGCAGGTCCAGGTGGGAGGACTTTAATTTCAAGTCCTCGAGTTAATCATTTATTGGTTCACGTTTCTATTACGGTAGTGATTCTCATTGTTGTTTTCATATGCACAGGGGATGCTGTTGTCAATGTCTACATAAACCATGAAAAGAAGTTCGCATTTGTGGAAATGAGATCTGTTGAGGAGGCAAGCAATGCAATGGCCTTAGACGGCATTATCTTTGAGGTAAGTTCAATTACGTTTTTGACATAATTTAAGTTCTTTCTCGTGGAAGACCTTCCTCTTTTTTTCAATGACATTCATTAGGTTGAAAGAAAGAACCTGAACTAGTTTGAATTTTTGTGCAGGGAGCTCCTGTGAAGGTCAGGAGGCCCAGTGATTACAATCCCTCCCTTGCGGCTACTCTTGGTCCTAGCCAACCTAATCCTAATCTAAATCTTGGTGCTGTTGGCTTAACCCCTGGTTCTGCTGGAGGGCTTGAAGGTCCTGACCGCATTTTTGTGGGTGGATTACCATATTACTTCACAGAAGTGCAAGTGAGGGAGCTGCTGGAATCTTTTGGTCCTCTTAGGGGTTTTGATCTAGTGAAAGACAGGAGACTGGAAATTCCAAAGGCTATGCGTTTTGCGTTTATCAAGATCTCTCAGTTACAGATATAGCTTGTGCAGCTCTCAATGGCATTAAGATGGGAGACAAGACTCTCACCGTTAGGCGTGCTAACCAGGGTGCAAACCAACCAAAACCTGAACAAGAGAGTGTTTTGTTGCATGCACAGCAGCAGATAGCTTTGCAGGTGAAAGGTTTTACATTCATTGTTGAGGAGCAATTTCATTTATGTGAATTGTATTAGCATCGTCGACATATTCTCGACTACATTCATGGTTGTGATTTTCAGGGTCAAACCCACTTAGATTTTTTCTGCATATGTGATTTTAACTGAGTGTGATTTATCGAGTGTGTGATGCCCATTTCTTCTTTCTAATTTGTCTTGTTAAAATTATATCCTCAAGTCTAATTACCAAGGCCTGCAGAAGCTTATGTATCAACCTGGCGCACTTGCTACGAAAGTTGTATGTCTAACACAAGTAGTTTCTGAGGATGAGCTCAGAGATGATGGGGAATATGAAGATATATTGGATGATATGAGACAAGAAGGTGGAAAGTTCGGTAAGACCTCTGTCTATGTAGTTCGTGTTAAATTCTGCTCTTATTTCGATCTTTCAACACGCAAAATTTATTAATTATGTTCTTCTTTCTTTCTGCTTTATCTTTGTTTTACAGCCTTTTTTTGTTCCACATACTGCTTAAAGAATTCGGGCCTTAACTTACAGAAAGAAGTTTCCACGGCCTTATATCTTCACCTAGATTTCGGAAGCTAAGCTCTTTTCTTAAGTCTAATGAAATGTGTTTTGCAGGTAATTTGGTGAATGTGGCTATACCTCGTCCAGACCAGATGGACAACCTTCCTCAGGTGTTGGAAAGGTAATTCTGCCACTTGCAATGGACATGCTCTTATGCCTCCCTCCCGGTATCTGTGCATTTCTCCCTTTGGGTGTTGGCAATACATGTGTGCTCCTGTGTGCTTTTCTGCTTTTGTTTTTTCTTTGTTTACTTTGTTTGGAGGGGTGGGGGACTATTAGTGGTCACTACTTTACAATCCCGTTCTTCCTTCATAAGTTACAAATTATATGTTAAATTATAATGACTTTCTGATTCTTTTCTATCGCTCCGGCCAATGTACCTGCTCAGTAGGACTTAGGAAAATGATGGCTATGGAGGGGGGGGGGGGGGGGGTCTATTAAATGGTGCTTTGTTGCCATATAAGGCCTGACCACAAATTACTAATCATACGGTTCATTCCTTTCAGGTGTTTTTGGAGTACGCAGATGTTGAAGGTGCTGCCAAGGCACGCACGGGCCTGAATGGAAGAAAATTTGGAGGAATATTGTCCAAGCTGTCTTCTACCCGGAAAACAAGTTTGCACAGTGCGATTATGAAGGTTAGCCCTGGGGGGCTGCGTCTATGTTTCTGCATCTTATATAACTAGGTATCTGGTAGGAGATCTTTCCATGCCCTTGATGTCTTTGAATTAATGCAGTTAATAGTTTTTCCAGTTAGGAATCAAGTGATGGTGTGATGTTAGCGCAGGCTACACCAATCTGATGTGATCGGTGTAATCCTCCTATACAACATATAAATTCCGCAGCTGCATATCGAAACTCGGTGGTGCAAAAATTCTCTCATTAACGTAATCTTGAGCAGATTCAAAAGCTTATGCTGTGTGGGAATTGTATATCACGATTAGTGTGAAAATCGGAGCACCATTCTGGGCATATAAGCTTGCATCTGATCAAGCTCCTCGTTTTGATCCATTTTACAAGGCGGGGGTAATTTAGGCTGCGTATAGTAACATTTTTGTTTTTGGAATAACTTTTGAAATATAAACACTTTTTTTAATCTCTATTTCTGGCAATGACTTTCGAAAATAGAAATTCGCTTGGTAATTAAAAAAAAATTTGTTTTTGGAAAAAAAAGAACATAAATGCGATTGTGCAATGAGCGCAAGGCTGGTCCTCGCCATTGCTGGCCAAGCTTCGAAGCTCGGTCAGTGATGGATCGTACAAGCCTACCTAGATCTGATCAAAGCGTGAGCAAGCCCATCGCCTTGCCTAGATCTGAGAAGAGGAAAAAGAGGGGTCAATCGTGTGTTAGTTGAGTTGCGGCAGAAGAGGTTAGGGAACACGGAGGTAAATGAGGGGAAGGAGCTGCTTGTACGAGATATAACCGAGGAATAAAAGGGAGGAGAGGTGCACAAAGAGGAGGTGTGCAAGAAACAAAAATGTTTTTAATTGTTTTAAAAAAATTTAAATGTGTTTTAAAAAGTGTTTGGAAACATAGAAGCAAATTTTTACTTTTATTTTTGCTTCAAAAGGATTTCTATTGTCAAAAATACTTTGGGAAACTTTTTTTTACCATACACGTTTTATTCCAAAATGTTTCGTTTTTGGGGCGGTACCATATGCAGCATTAGCTTATACAGTGTGAATTGTATGATTGCTGCGTGGGTGGATTTTTCACGGTGAAAGCTTTCAGGCTCTTTATAGAGAGAGAGAGAGAGAGAGAGAGAGAGTGTTAACGGCCTTTCAAGGTCGTATTTGTGTTTTTCGTCAATGTATCAAACTCTTCCTTTTGCTCTTAGGGGTGAGTGGTTTCAGGTTCCGGGTAGGTTCTAGGTAGAACCTGAAACCTACTCGCTATATAGATTCTTTATTTTTTTTTAAACCTAACGTACCGATACGTTAAAACGAAACTCTACTTAGAAGGTACAGGGTCTTCCAGGGTATCGGGAACCTTGCCCAATTTCAATTGTCTCGTTCTCTTTTTTTTTTTTTTCATATTTAGTAAACAAAATGAGGAACTGAGCCGCAACAACAAAAAATCTCAAGCTACCACAACTATTTGTTCCTTGATAGGCCTTATAGATGTTTTTCAAAATCAAATATTAGATTGGTGAAGAGCATTAATCAGTTTGGGGATTGCATATGGGTAGGAAAATAGTAGACTTTGTGATTGTAAAGATTAAAAATTTGTCTTTTTGAATTAGAATTTTTCTCTTGTCAATAAATGCTAAACAAAAAAAAAATAAGGAAGAAAAAAAACCCATATACTTAAAAGTTGGGCTTGGGAACCATTCGGATGGTGTTCAAAAATATGAATATTGGGGGAAAAAAGAAAAAAAAGTAGTCAAAACCTTTTTCATTGAAAGTATTAATACTACGGTTAGGTACTGATGAAAAACACTGGCGAATGATGTACAATTCTAAGACCGGAAGAAAATAAGGAAGTAGTAAGGTAATTAAAGTTTGACTTGAAAAAATCTTATAGCATTGTGAATTTTTTCGGTTCTGGTTCAGTTCCGGTTCGGTTCCTTGTCACAAGGAACCGAACAACCGGGAACCAGAAACCGGTGGTTCCTAGAAAATTGGAACCGGGGAATCGGAACCCTGGCTCATTGAAACTTGGAACGAATCGGGAAAAGGGGCCAGTTCTTCCGGTTCTGATCTTACTCTGGAACCATGCTCATTCCCTATATGCTCTAGCTCTTTAGTAGATCAATCGCCTTCAAAACCCTCTGAATGGGGATGGCAATGGCAAATATTTACTTATACATCCTCCAGTTCGGATATACAGGGGGGAAGTAGCTTTTGAAGTAGGGGGACGTGTCCTCTTTTTTTTTTTTTTTTTTGGGTACATTACTCAAACTTTGCGCTATGGAGCTAAACCACATCGTCGAAGCCTTCTATAGAATTTCGTATATCTTCGAGTTGGGATGCGGGGGAAAAAACAACAGGATTGTGAGCCAATCCGGTGATGTGATGTGGAGATCGACTCGACGTCATCCTCCGCGCGGAAAACTCGATCCTAACAATTACCCCTCCACCGCAGCCATGACCCCAAACCTGCAATCGTAGCCACCCCGCAAGAGTCCTGACCCCCCCTGACTCTGCTCGCCCCCCTGGTACCCTCACCCCTGTAATAAATTAGGCAAGCTTGACCCTAATAAGCTGAACATTTTACTATAATATTTATATGTCATATCCGATATTTTGAAAATAAATCAAAGCCGCTTGCGGGTCGATCAATTGAGTATTAGCAGCAATGTTTACCCCGACAAGATGCTAAGTAAATCGAGATTCCGATCTCGATTACAAACAGGTAAAATCGATCCTTTCGGATTCTCCCTCCATCGACCTGTAATTGTCGAGGCCGACTTATTCGCGACCAACTTCATTCATTTTGTTCCCCATCCCCTACGAGCTCCAAGGAAAGGATCCCCCCATTTCTTCCCCCTCTTTTTTTCTTTTGTTTTTTGGTGGACCCAAATCCAAAGCAGATTTTTTTTTCTTTCGCTCAACTTGATAAAGTGGGAAAGCCCACACCCGACGCAGGTCTTCATTCTTCGCTCCCACCAAACACCCTAACCTAACCCCCAATCTCCCCGCCGGACGAAGCCCCTCCTATTACTGGTCGCGATCAGTCTTTCTTCCGTCAGCTCCACCGCGTGCGCCCGGCCTCTCCACCGCCGCCGCCGCCGCCGATCCCGCTTCCGCCGCCACCAACAAACCAGCGGCCTGATGGCTCCGGCTTTTCCTCCGATCTCCATATCCCGAGCACATCAAGGTCTCCACGCATCCGATGTTCGACCCCTACGACAAGGCCATTACAAATTAATCCCGCCCCGTCTCCAAGCACTACTCCTCCCCCGTCTCCTCACGCTTTCATGCTCAGTGAACTCACCATCCGCCCGCCTCGCCACGTGCCCGCCGACTTCGAACGATGTCGAGGCCCTCGTTGAGTCCCACAAGAAGGAGCCCCAGATCACGCAGGGGCAGCACTATATGGCAACGCTGATCCGATCATACGGGACGCGGGTACGTTTTCGACCACCGCGGAGCGGACTTCGACTGGCAGTATGGACCGGCTTAGGCACGCCCTAGGCGGTGTTCTCCTCTTTAATGCCTCTGTGTCCCGCGTGCAATGCGTCGAAATGTTTGGAGACCGTGCCTCGGTTTGTTCGGTGTTTTACCTGGCAAGTACGGCGTTTCGCCGGATAGAGTATCGTACGGGATTATTGGTGAAGTCGTTACTGCGAGGCGGGGTCGCCCGAGAAGCTCGACCGAGGTCGTTTGAAGGAAATGGAGAAGAAAGGCGCATCGAAGTCACTGGCGGTCCACGTTCACCGACGGATACTTGATTCTCTGGAAAGAGAGGGAGGGGCGGGGAATGCGGAGGAAAGCTGTGCGGAAGAGATGGCTGAAGATGGCTGCGTGTCATGCTTTGTTGGATTCGTGTCCCTCGTCCTCCAACCTGTTAGGATTCATGAACGGCAGCGTTCGGGGCCAGAGGACGGACGAAGCTGATTCAGAACTAGAGCCGATGCGGGTTGCTAGAGCCGGTACGATCATGAATACAACTTAACTGATGACTTCTTATTTGAAGCTGCTGGGATCAGACGAGGCGATGCCTGGGATTGTTTACAAGGAGCTTGCGACGGGGCAACTGGTGTGCAAGTCCAACAGGCCAGCAATTTTAGGCTCATTGAGAAGCTATCTGTGTAAGAATGGGGATTACGAAAGGGGTACAAGATTTCAATCGGAATCCAGACGCGTGAAGGTGCACTCACAAGATTCCCGATCTTAGACAGTGAGGAGCTTGGCGAAGGATTGGTGCCGATAGAAGAGGACCAAGGGCGAAGGGACCTGATGAGGGACCAAAAGAAGAAAGTTAAACTCCCTGAATTTTGAATGCACTGGTCTACAGCAAAGCTTAGGATGTATCTACCGGCCTGCGGCTCGGCTTGCCAATGACAACGAGCATTCTTTGGGATCCCCTTGAAGAAGATAGAGAGGCAACTGCGGTAAGTATAAGCTCTCTGGACCATATGAAAATATTGTACAGGTGGCCCGATAGCGTCTTGCGGATGAAAAAAAAAAAAAAAAAAATTCGACTAGATTCCCCATATCTGAAGCTGATAACAGAACTAGCGAGGATCTACAGGTATGGGAATGTGCGGAAATTGGAGAAGAATTGGTTATGCATGATGAATTTACCGGAGCAAATAGAGGTTTGCCTAATGGCTGTGGTGGATTGATTGTTCTACCAGTGATCAATGTGGCTCTGTTAGCTTTGGAAAATTTTTTAGTGGCATTAAAGTCAGGTTTTGCCCTCCAGCAGGCTCTGTAGTGATCGACAGGGTAATAACTAAGTTTTGCATTGGTTCCGCCTGACTTAAGGGTAGGTGCCAAAACATCTTATATTTTATTGGTGCGCGCTATTGCATCGCCCACAGCTGTTTGGCTCAGACAAGCTGT
>JAGVVM010008053.1:0-20564 GCA_019149425.1 Psidium friedrichsthalianum | reverse complement strand
GGCGACAAACGCTTCCATACCTGCCCTTCCACCGACCCTTCTCCGCTCGGACTCGTCCTTCCTACGTCCTTCTATTGGGCATGGAAGAATAGTCAGGCCAAGAAAAAATCGACCTGGCTCTTAGAAACGGGACGAGATATAGAGAGTATAACAGGAAAATCAGACGAAAATCAGCGCTGCAGAAATACAGTTCCTGAGCCGCCGAATACAGACTCCCAATTACAAGCAGTCCAGTCGACGAGCGACAGCCGAATAAGCTCAGGCGCCCCCAGCCACTCCCCGAAGCCGAACGAGTCATATAAAATTTACTTGTGATAATTGAAATTCTCGCTAGCAACCAAGAGGAACCACATTCGATTTACCGACGTGAGATGGAGTCGAACAGATGATTAACAGCATAGCATGAGTATCTCATTCCGCTGTATTAAGCCAGCAAGATTTTTTTTTTTTTATTCTTTTCACGCAACCTGATTCAATGTCCCAAAAAGAGTTATATCTTAATGAACTAACAACTAGTGACGAATTGAAGACTTGACCAAAAAAAAAATTACTATTAATTTATTAGTTTCATCGTGTTAATCCATGCGAATAAAATTATTCCGTGTTGCCAAAATGTACTTCGATTTTGGAATAATTATTAGGGTCATTCAAAATGAATGACCTATTCTAGATTTCTCTCTCTCGAGTCCAATTACTCCCCCTTCTTAGGGCACGTCTACAAATCTATGGAGGAGCAGATATTGGGAGATCGGCAACCGTTGGTATAAAAGAACAAATCTCGGAGCATGTCCCCCCCCCCCCCCCCCCCGGAAACTTTTATTAGTGTTTGTATGACGTGCTTATCATACGGTAGATTACAAAAAAAGGCCACAAATCTCTATCGTTCATGAGAACCTTTTGAAGACTTATGAGGCATGATAATTTGTTTTTGGAAGTACGAGAAAATGCAATTTGAATGCAGCATTCCCACACGATTAACGCCAGATAGTCTGTCCCAGATACGAAAGAAATCATCATTTGCATCTCAATTCAGTTTCAAGGCATTGATCCCATATCATACCTTCACTACTATCAGAGAACTATCACGATTTATATTGTCCTCGTACCCGTCGTCTTCCAATCCCTCCCAACAATCATGTCTCTCTTCTATGAATACACCAGGTTTTACCTTTTGCAGCCCGAAACAAAGCTCGTTTGACTTTGCATTTTGAAGAAAGATAGATGTTCATTGCTGATATATACGAATAGTTTGCAATAAATAAATTGGCAAAAAAATTTGAAGATTCAGAGAATATGAAAAATATGCATAACCCCCCGATGGATGGTATTGAACGGACCAAAGACCCTGAGGGAAAGCAACCGTTGGGGGATTTGACCGTTCCCGAGGGCGCGCGAAAGATAGGACCGGGGCCGGTGCGGCGTGGACTTGGAGTCAAGCCATCCGTGGGCTCTTCTCCTTTACTTCAATGTGGAAGTACTAAGTTCAATCTGAGATGATTTAATGGGGGCTGGGCTATGAAGGTCCATGTTTGAGTCCTCGCAATAATTTAAAAAAAGATAAGATAATTTATTTTATATATGGTAAATGGTCGGGCTTGAGCAGACCGGGCTCGAGAGAAAGAATCGCTTCTCCTTCAGCCCACCCATTCACCCTTCGGATTGACAAAACCACGATGTGGGGGCCCATTGGACACTTGCCGATGATTTGATCTAGGCACCAACAAGATACGAGGAAAGAATTACCAAAAAAAAAAAATGCATAAATCTATTGTAATTGTGTTAATTTAGGCATAATTTTTTTTGTCAATTAAGCCCTAAACCTCTGTTATTTTGCCAATTCAGTCCATCCGATCAATTTTCATCGGAAATCGCGATGTGGATAATTTAATAGATAATTAATATTTTTTTCAATTTTATTTTTTCGTCTCCTTTCCTTCTCCCAATCGATCATCGGGACCTAGTCAATGAGGTTGACCTCACCGGCTCCACAAAGTTTTGCACCCACAATCCATTAGCAATCAACTACAGGAAGAAGGAAGGGAAGGAAAAAAAAAAAGAAAAAGAAAAAGAAAAAACTAAAAAAAAGAATAAAAAATAAAGAATGAAAGAATATTAAAATATCATTAAAATTTATCTACAACGGCGATTTCGATCAAAATTGATCAGATGAATTGAATTTGTGCAAATACAAAAGGTTTATGACTTAATTGGTAAAAAAAAATAAAGAAATTTAAGATTGAATTGATATAATCATAATAAATTTAAGATTTTTTTTGCGATTTTTCTTTCTAAGTGAGAACTCACAAACCGATCCTTAAAACTCGTCGAAAGTAGGGCTCGACGAACTCTTAAACATGCGATTCTACTCTCGCGCCACGCTTTTTCAAAACTGGCCCTCTCCTCCAAGTTCACACGAAAGATTTTCATGAGGCACGTGTGGACACCGGACGGAAAACGACGTTGGCGCGTGGCACTCTCTTTTCTTTGCCCTCGGGCTTAAACCGGCGTCGTTTTGGGGGGCCCCTAGAAATTCAAAGTGGCTGTGTGACAGTGAGATGGTGTGGGTGGTCGGATGGCAATACGGGTCATATGATTCTTGGCCCCAAGCGTCCTTTGTGAGCTTTGGAGCTTGAAATGGTCCGTGTTCATCCCCCATTCTTGGCCATTTGCCCTTGCGGGTCACCCACGTTCAGAGCCCATTAATGAGAGGCAAAATAGAAAGGAAGGACACAAGGCGAGGCCCCTAGGTCATCGGTTCGCCCAGCGAGGGCGACCTTGGCTAATGCAGGTGAGGGTACCTCGCCTTACACTAGCGAGGAAAAAAGGGAAAAAAAAAAAGAAAAGTAAAGAAAGAAAACAAAGAAAAAATATTTAAAGAATGAAAAATTATCCACATTAGCGTCATCATGTCACAATAAAATGCTTGCGTCCACGTCAGCGATATCCAGCTAAAATTGCCGGATGGACTCAATTGACAAGTGTTTAAAAAAAAATTAGGACCAATCGGCACAATCAAAAGATTTATGATAGAATTATCAAAATGGCAATAGATTTATGATTTTCTGGATAATTTCCCCTCTTCTTTCCTTGTCTAAAACAGCCGAGAGAGACAACAAAAAAGAAAATATAGGGGTAGAGATAGACGGGATGAATTCGAAATGGATTATTCGCAACCTCTCGTCAATTAAGCATAGGCGATGGGGGAAAATGAATTTGTAGCAATCGAGCGGTTCTGAATAGCTACAGAGTTTCCAGGACTCTTTCTGAGTCAAGCGAATGCAACAAAATTTGCAGCCGTTAAGGAGGAAGCTCTAGAAGTTTTCTGCTATCCTTGCTCTTTCTTCATGCAAGTTGCGGGGAATAATACCATTAAGCGTTGATGAAAGGGGTTGCTACGTAAATGGGGATGAGTCGTGCTTTAAGATTTGGATACAGAGTCGTGCCTAGACAAGGAGGAGGAGGAGGAGGAGAAAAGGGGTTTGATGAATTGCGTAATTTTAGAATTATTTTCAGCAAAAGTTCAAAAAAAGGAAAACTAGAGAATTATAGATTAAAAAAAATATATCTTTTATAGGAGTCAAGTGTAGTACTTTGGAATAGTTTTCGTATATCAATTAAGTTCATCATTTGAGTACATCTAAGATAGCTCATTTAAGTCGAGATTAGAGATTTCACAGGGTATTACTTTTTTGAGGTCAGCCCTTTAACTAATTCTGCCAAATCGAAATCAGATTAAAGACCTCACGCACCTTGAGTAAACCTCTTGCCGGCTTGTTCTTGGACATAATTTGTACCTCATGTGGAGAAATTTTCTAACTGGTAATATGCAATGGGACAGTAGTGACGGGCTCATACAGGTGAGTTTTTTGGGTAGCTATGACTATGCTCTGGGACCTCAAGACAACCCTCAAAGGGATAAACACGTTGGTAGTTTCTCCCCATCCTTATACTGATAAAATAAATGTTAAATTTAACTTATAACTACTCATTATCATCCAAGACATAGTCAAATTGGTGAGTCCCTTTTTATAGCTCCCACTAACATGTCGGTAGTATGAGACCATCTCTCTAGGAGAAAATTATCCAAAAGTCATAATTCATTATGCTTTTGCCAATTCAGTTCTGACCTTTTAATATATCAATTGAGTCCTAAATCATTTCACGTTTTACTAATTGAATCCATCCGGCCAATTTCGACAGGAAATGTTGACGTAGACATTCGCAGTCCTACGTGAAACAGTTGGCGTCAAGATGGCCGGTGCTGACATGGGAAAATTTTTTTTAATACTTTAGTATTTTTCAAATTTTTTACTATTTTCTTTTTATTTTATCTTCTTCTTTTTTAATGTTGCCGGGAAAGACGCGACACCCTCACTTGCTGTGGGCAAGGCCGGCGAGGGGCCCATGACCCTTCACTGGCCAAAATAAAAATAAAAAAGGAAAATAAAATAAAAAGGAAAAAAAAAATAAAATGATAAAAAGATTAAAATGATATTAAAGATTATTGACACTAGTGCCGACCGTGCAACATTGGACGCTTGGTGTTCACGTTAGTGATTTTTCTCAAAATTAGATGGATGAACTTGACTAATGTAAAATGATTTAGAACTCAATTGGCATAACTGAAAAGGTTTATGACTGAATTGGTAAAAGTGTAATAAATTTACGGACTTTTAAACAATTGTCTCGTCTCTCTATGAGGTAACAATGTCAAAAGCTCGAGTTGGCCAGAGGTACGTTCATACGGCTAGAAAAAAATCTTCATAAAAGATAGGTAAGCATGAGGTCAATGAGCTTACCACCCTTGGGTTGGTTATCCATCAGCTAAATTTTTTCTTCGGTGGGCGAAATCTCGAAACTGCTGTCATAAGGTTCTTTCATCCATTTGGGAATATTTAGTATGAGCCGCAATTACTCCATCCAATTCAGAGCATGAAGGTTTGAGATCGATGAGCTCGTCACCGCCCTTGCCGCAATGCTCGGATTCAAAATGATTTAGAACTCGATTAGCACAATTAGTTTACCAATAAAAATAATGGATTAGTTCATTGTCATATGATTTCTCTTGAATGCTTATGCTTATCTTTCCTAATCAGCAAGGAAAATGGTCGCAAATGGGAAAAAACACG
Source organism: Psidium friedrichsthalianum (assembly GCA_019149425.1). NCBI lineage: Eukaryota > Viridiplantae > Streptophyta > Magnoliopsida > Myrtales > Myrtaceae > Psidium > Psidium friedrichsthalianum. Next base: position 15,435 of record JAGVVM010008053.1, on the reverse strand, counting down.
GATCATGCACCTTAGCGAGCGTGATCTATGGACGTCGATTTGCCTTTCGAGGTGGATGATCCATTCCCTCTTCCTGTTTGCGCCCATTTTAGAGTAAATTCATTATATGCTATTTTATTTATTTATTTGAATTAATAAATAAAAATATATATTTTAATATATAGCATGTCTCAATTTATCTAAATTCTTTATTTTGAAGAAATATATCTCAGTTTATCACATCATATCATGTCGTGTATCGCTATCGGTTCTACTTAGTGTGCCACAATCTCCTCAAATCCCTAATTTTCGTATTCACGCTCTCGATGAACTCCACCCACGCTTTGATCTTTTCGACAGAACACGAGAGTGCCGTCCAACAATGAGGCCGGATTTTGCTAACCAGACGAAGTAGTATATCCCTTGTTGCCGTAGGCGATGAGGGAGAGGATCAGGTCCTGCCCAGGGACGAGGTGTGAGGCCAAGGCGAACTTGCCGAGCCCGAAGGCCTTCTGACTCAGGCCGACGCTGGACTTGAAGCTCTTGAGGCGGCGATAGAGGGGTAGGGTTTCGGGCAAGGGGGAGGAGGAGCGATGGAGCTTAAGAGCTCGGTGGTCGTGGTTCCAGAGTTGCAGAGAGAGAGAGAGAAGGAAATGATGGAGAGAGGCAGGGACACTTCCCAATTTTCTGGCGGTGGGCCCCGCAGTGCCACTTTAAATTTTCTTCGGCAAATTTTCGAAAAACACTTCAAATATCCTCATTTTTTAAAATAAAGATATTAGATAGATATTATTTTAAATAAAATTTAAATGTCATCTTTATTTTAGAAAAGGGTTTGATCATAAGTGTTTTCTTCATTTTACATTTTCTGATTTTTTTTCCTTTTTCCTTTGTAAACCTTGCTCCTGATAACAGGAATTCCCGAGCTGCGCCCTGAAGCCGGTCATTACCGCATCGCAGACCGACGACGCGGTCAAAATCGGACGGCGGCTGTCCGTAGACGGGTCGAGGAAGCCGGGGGAAGGATCGCCCGATTCGAACGGCGTGCTCCTCAAGGATAGCAACGCGATGGAAGATCTGAGGAAACTGTAGCGTCTACTGAGGATGAAAAGCATCAGAAAGCCCATCTTTCCACGTGGCTTCATGCAAAAGGATGGATGAAACTAGTCTTTTCGGACTAAAATGATCTCATTCTTTGTTTCTCATGGGGGCAGTACGATGAATCTCCCAGTCCATGTTCCTGCAAGAGGGACTCAAGAAAATCGCCGGCCAGAGTTTTGGAAAACCGGAGCTCGAAGGAGAATTCCCTCGATCCGGCGAGGGCTCCCCTCGTCGGCGGCCGCGAGGCCAGCCCTCGCCTGGGCTCGGCGAGGCGGCCTGGTGGATGGAGATTACGCCGCCATCTTTCGGGATAATTGGTTCTTGGGGATTCCCAGGAGAAGGGGTGCCGGAGGAGGCGACAGGAGCGAGCGGGTAGAACGGAGATACCAATCCGTGACAGTTCAGGGAAATATGAAGGTTCAAGAGAAGGAGAAGACGACGATGATGGCAACCAGCGAGGAGGAAGAGATAAAAAGGAAAAAGAAAAAGAGAAGGAAAAAAAAAACAGAAAATGTAAAATGACGGAAAAGTCCCCTGGTCAAGGCCATCTTTGAAACAGAAAATTTGACTTTGGCCCAATGCAGCAGGGACACAAACAAAGTAGCGGATTGGATTGCAAAATCTCATTAATGTGGATTTTTACCTCACAATTGGTTGTCCAATCCTCCCCATGCTTATGGGCTTTATTATGTTCGGAATCTCGTTTTCTGTACTCGAACTCATTGATTTAGTAATGCAAATCGCCCAATGTGGGCCAAAGAAGTGTTTTACAAAAAAAAAATCATCAATTTTTGCTCCTATCATAAATATGCGAACGTATCCAAAAATCACCACGAATTTCTTCAAAATTATCATTATAGAGCCACTTAGAGGCTTATTATTAGAATGTGCGCACTCATCAACATCCTCACATTTGTGTAGAATAATAGTAGCCTCTTGATGGTGGTAATTTTGAAAAAATCAATGGCAATTTTGTATTGAGGATTAATGGAGATAGATTTGAGATTAAGTTAAAGTTGGTGATTTTTTTTTATTACAAAAAAAGGGAAGTTGGGTTTTTTCCTTTCCTAGCGAATTAGGCCTAAAATGAGGTATGCAAAAGTGAGAGATTTTCTCAAAGGGAAGGCATGTCTTAAGGTATATCTACTAGAGTTTTCAATACAAATCTAGTTTGAGGTTTGAAAAAACTTCTTAAGATGATGCTAATGCCACACATATCCATAATCTCAAATTTAAACGGATTGCATTCTCATAAACTATTTAACTACGAAACACCTCGAGAGCTTTAAAATGTTGAATCAAAGGCACCTTATCTCGTCCGTTGTTGGTGGATTAAAAATGATCTGGCTCTCTCACAAAAGAACAACCACCCGAGAATTTTGTAAAAATTAATTCGAGCTTAACCACCCTCGAAGTCCGTAAAAATTAGGGTCATGTCCCCCTCTCTTCCTCCCTTCCCCTCTCCCTTTCCTTCATATTCCTTTAGATTTCCCATCCATCTCTTCATTAATTTCGTGCACGAGTGATTGACATCTAATACAAAAGTGAGTTCTGAAGATCAAAACGCGAGTGTCTCGAAAAAATTTATTCTCTTTGTTTCTGCTCATCGCTCTGGCTCTAAGTGTTTGCTGTAGATTGTCGAGGGCTCCACAAGTTTTCAAAGCTTTTTTTTCTATTAATCGGTATTCTTTTATATTTATTCTCTCCCGATTTAGAGTTCGAACTATATTGGAGTGCTTTTCTATCTCGATGTAGATATAAATGTTGGGATTTACAAAGCGTTTTTGTACTTTTTCAACCTATTTGTATTGTTTTTGTCTTTGTACAGTAATGGTGCTGGGGGACACCGAATCTAGGCGGGCACCGTCTTTTGACAAAATCATAGTTACTGGAGAAAAATTTCTTCATATTTGCTCATATATGATGACAATGCGAGATTTGTTGATCGATCGTCGATTTTTTGAAAAAGGTCGATTATTTTTTAAATTTACTTATTTGATGAGATTTTCATTTTCATTTTAAAATGATATATCTTCCTTTGACATGACTCTTATGGATTGCAGATTGTGTGGATTATACACTGTACATATTTAGTCAATATGATAATTCGTTATAGAGCAGTTTCTGATTTATAGGAGATATTATAGGGGATTTTCCTAGTTTAGTTTTCTTTCCATTCTCTAGAAGCCTATCTGTAAGTCTATATATGTAAAATCACGTTAATGAATGCTTTAGTCTTTTGTGCTCAATTGTTTCTTCGTTTCTTACATGGTATCAGAGCGCTGATCCGGGAGTCTTTTTTCATTCTTCTTTGTTTCAACGTCATGAGCGAGGGACGTCCAAGGTGCCGGCGGCCTATAGTCTGAACTCATCAGACAATCCGGGGACGCCATTGATCTCTTTTCAATTGAATGAGATCAATTATCTGGCTTGGTCTCGTGCGATGAGAATGGCTCTTCGTGCGAAGAACAAGTTGGGATTTGTTGATGGCACGATCCCACGTCCAAAGCAAGGGGAACAATTCGTTGAGGAATGGAATGTTTGTAATTCCATGATTGTTGCTTAGATAATTAATTCGCTGGAGAAAAGTCTGCAATCCAGCGTTGTTTTTGCGGAAAACGCCAAGGTGGTTTGGGATGATTTAAAGGAAAGGTTTTCTCAAGGAAAAGAGACTCGTGTTTATCAAATAAAGCACGAGATTTCTGTTCTTCGACAAGAGAATTTGTCGGTTGCTCAATATTATTCCAAATTGAAGAGTTTGTGGGATGAACTCGACAATTATCAAATGCTCCCAACTGCACTTGTCAGGCGGCTACCACACTTGCAGCGGAAAGGGAAAAGGAGAAATCGTACCAATTCTTGATGGGCTTGAATTCCGAGATGTTCACCACAGTAAGGTCGAATATTCTTGTCATTGATCCTTTTCCTAATCTTGGAAAAATTTATTCTATGATAGCACACGAGGAACGGCAGAAGATCGTGGCTCGTTCTCGTGAATCGATGATCCAGCCTGCAGCTGCGTTCTTAGCACGAGGAGGAGCACAACAACACGACAAGCAATCTGGACTCAAATTTGCACCAGGGAGTAGACCTACTTGCGACTATTGCGGAAAGGTGGGTCATATAAAGCCTAATTGTTTTCAGTTGATTGGCTACCCATCAAATTGGGAGCTGATTCGTGACCAGAAGAAGGTAAAAGGGAAAAAAGGACAGGATGGTAGGCCAGCTAATCCTACAGGCAGCAGCGGGATAGAGCAAGCCACTAGACCCAAGCAGAATGGGGGGCCGAATCAGCCTGGAAGCAGCAATAGAGGTCCATTCCATCGGGCACATGCAGCTCAAATCTCTAAGAGTGGAACCAATGCTGATGGTACAGCTCTCAAATTGACTGAGGGACAAATTCAGCGTTTATTGAGCATCATTGGGCATGACGAGACAATATCCGAGCCATTAACCGGTAATAATTTTATTATTCCAACAGAAGAGTGGATTATTGATTCGGTGCCTCGACACACATGACCGGTAAACATAATCAGTTTCTGGAGTTGAATAAAGCAGAGAAGCCGTTTTTGGTGGATGTTCCTAATGGTGGTGCTGCTTTGTCTTCCAAGATGGGAAAAATTGATCTTGGAGGGCGTTTCTTACTCAAGAATGTTCTATTGGTGCCTGACTTCAATTGTAATTTGATCTTGTAGCGAATTGGCAAGTGAATTAGATTGTTATGTGACTTTTTTCTCGGATGTTTGTCTTATACAGGACCGCACCTCAAGGATGATACTTAGAGCGGGTGAGCTTCAGGGGGGGTCTACTATCTCCGATGTGTGGTGTACACGGTTACGGCATGTCAAACACGAGAATTAGAAGAGGACCAATTATGGCACCGAAGACTTGGGCATCCTTCACACCGGGTCAATCCTATGGGTACTAAGCTGAAGTTAGATAAAAAAGTGAATAAGGATTGCGATGTTTGTTTTCGTGCAAAGCAAACTCGCACTCCCTTTTCTGTTAGTCATAATAAAGCGGATTGTTTATTTGGTTTGGTGTATTGTGATATATGGGGACCTTACAAAGAATCTTCCATTTTCGGAGCCAATTATTTTTTGACCATTGTTGATGATTATAGTCGTGGTGTGTGGTTATATCTCTTGCGTGAAAAATCCGAGGCTCGACGTCATTTGATTGGGTTTTGCAATCTGGTCAAGACTCAATTAATAAAAAGGTGAAGATGGTACATAGTGACAATGGCATGGAGTTTCTTTCGAAGGAGATGCAGGAGTTCTTCATCAGCCAAGGTATCATCCACCAAACTTCGTGCACTAACACGCCTCAACAGAACGGGCGAGTGCAGAGAAAACACCGATACATCCTTCATGTTGCCCGAGCATTATTTATTCAAAGCTCGCTTCCTACAAAATTCTGGGGAGAATCGGTTGCCACGGCGGCTTACTTAATCAATCACACTCCATCCTCGATATTATTCGGTAAAACTCCATATGAGGCTATTTTTGGCAAAGCTCCGAGTTATGATCATTTACGGACATTCGAGTGCTTATGTTATGCGCACAATTAGCCGAGAATCAAAGATAAATTTGGAGAACGATCGAGGAGATGCATTTTCGTGGGTTACCCTTACGCGAAAAAGGGTGGAAGGTCTATGATTTAGAGACGAATGACGTATTTGTGATCGAGATGTGAAGTTCCGTGAGAATAATTTTCCTTTGGAGCAGAATTAACGAAACCAGAAGAGATCGCAGCACTCTTCTCGGATAATTCAGGTAACGGAACTAGTGAGGGGAGATAATGGACTTTGGAGCTTCATATGGCCTGCAGTCCGGCCCAGCGTTGCCCGCAGCCCATCTCTTCACCGGCAGAACCACAGCCTACTACGTCAGATCAATATTCCGCTGCTGGTCCCTCTATTCTTCCACCGAATAATTCGCCTTTAGACCCAGCTTCGGAATCAAGCGAGAATACATCTCCACAAGAATTTGGTCCCATATTGAGACGATCAGACAGAGAGCGTCACCTTCCGGGCCACCTCCGTGACTTCGTGGTTCACACCGCACGTTTATCCGATCCCCCTCGCTCACCTACTTCAATACTCTCCTCAGGTACGTGTCACCCCATCGAGAATTATGTCTCTTATAATAATTTTCTGCTTGCCACAAATCCTATTTGGCGCATTAGATTATGATGTTGAGCCCAGGTCATATCGTGATGCCGCCCGAAATCATCGTTGGCATGCTGCGATGGCGGAGGAGATTCGAGCTTTAGAGCTCAATGGTACATGGACAATCCAACAATTACCGCCCGATAAACGCCCTATCGGATGTCGGTGGGTGTTTAAGGTTAAGCGCAAGGCGGATAGAAGTGTTGAACGCTACAAAGCCCGTTTGGTTGCGAAGGGTTTCACGCAGATAGAAGGTCTGGACTTTCACGAGACTTTCGCTCCAGTAGCCAAGTTGGTTACCGTTCGATGTCTCCTCACTGTAGCTGTGATGAAACAATGGGAGATACATCAGCTGGATGTGCATAACGCATTTCTTCATGGTGACTTAGAAGAAGAAGTTTACATGGCTCTTCCTCGGATTTTCTGCACCTCCGGGCTCTGTTTGCAGGCTTCGAAAGTCCTTGTATGGACTTCGTCAGGCATCACGTAACTGGTATTCCAAGTTTGCTCGGGCATTACTCGCCTATGGTTTTCGTCAGTCTGGTGCGGATCACTCGCTCTTCACTCTGTCTAAGGACAACTTCTTTCTAGCAGTATTGGTATATGTAGATGATATGCTTTTGGTTGGGAACAATTCTGAGCAGTGCAGCATGTTCAAGCGATACCTGAGTACTTGCTTCCGCATCAAGGATCTTGGCCCTTTGAAGTTCTTTCTAGGTATTGAGGTTACTCGGACAGCCACTGGCCTTTTCCTCAACCAACGCAAATATGTTCTAGACATCCTCACAGAGTCTGGAATGCTTGGGTGTAAACCAGCATTATTTCCTATGGAACAGCACCATTGGCTATCAAATGACTCAGGTCCTGCATTCTCTGATCCTGGTCGCTACAGAAGACTGATCGGATGTCTTATTTATTTGACCATCACCAGGCCAGATATTTGTTATTCGGTGCATATTTTATCTCAGTTTATGTAGGACCCGAGACAATCTCATTGGGATGCAGCTATTCGCGTCTTGCGGCACCTCAAGCAATCTCCTGGTCAAGGGATTCTCCTGCAACCGTCATCACTAGACTTGGAAGCCTTTAGTGACTCCGACTGGGCAGCTTGTCCGATGACACGACGGTCGGTTACAGGCTATTTTGTCACGCTAGGAGGAAGCCCCATCTCCTGGAAGACAAAGAAGCAGACGACGGTCTCCCGATCTTCTGCTGAAGCCGAATACAGAGCCATGGCTACCGCGACAAGTGAACTACTATGGTTACGAAGTCTTCTTTCTGACCTAGGAGTTCATCTTTACCAACCCATGCCGTTATATTGTGATAATCAAGCAGCCTTATACATTGCGGCCAATCCAGTTTTCACGAGCGGACAAAACATATCGAGATTGACTGTCACTTTATTCGTCATCATATCCTCTCTCGAGACATTGTCACATCTCATGTGTCCACTCGCTTACAACCGGCTGATATTTTCACTAAAGCTCTAGGATGTGATCGCTTTCATTCTCTCATCTCCAAGTTGGGCATTCGTGACCTACATGCTCCAACTTGAGGGGGAGTCTTATGGATTGCGGATTGTGTGGATTATACACTATACATATTTAGTCAATATGATATTTCGTCATAGAGCAGTTTCTAATTTATAGGAGATATTATAGGGGATTTTTCCTAGTTTAGTTTTCTTCCATTCTCTAGAAGCCCATTCTGTAAATTATATATGTAAAAACACGTTAATGAATGCTTTAGTCTTTTGTGCTCAATTGTTCTTCTTCTTTAAAAAATTTGGAATAAGTCTGACTTACAACTGTTTCCCCTATTTATTCTCTCTAGCCGCACGTACATAAAACAAGAGAAGGGGAAGGGGTGGCTGCACAAGCTAAAGTAGCAGTAGGGAGTGTCATGGGCAGTTACCCCTACTTCTGTGACGCTTTGCGGGGGACGCTCACCAATTAAGCAACACACTCCAAAAAAAGCAAAGAGAGAACTTTTATTTCTCATATTGTAGTTGCCGACTGAAAACAAAAATTTAACACCGGAAGAGAGCAAAAAACCGTGAGAGAGCTAGAGTTCGAAGAACAAGAAGAGCCTGACCGGGAGTGAGGCGGACCGAATCGCCTATTCGCCGCCGTCGTCGCAACCCGAGGAACCCCTTGAGGTAGGCGGCGGCGGTGCGTGATCGTTGTGAAAGTAGGAAGAGAGAGAGAAGCGCCGGTTCCCGTTCAACGATCGGCGACTCTCGTCTCCTCCTCCTATTATCGAGCAGTCTCTAGTCGATGCCTCCGGCTCTGACCAGGTGCGTCGGCTGGAGAAGGAAGCTTCGGGCTGAGGCGACGATGCAGGTCTCGGCGAGCACAGCTTGACGGTGCGGCGGCGAGATGAGCAGAACCTGGTGGCGTTGGATGAAGACCGAAGACGTCGAGCCTTGCTGAGGACTCGCGCACACGAGGAGGAAGAAGAAGAAGTCTGGTCGGGCAGGTGTTGAAGCAGCTGTCGGTTCTCGCCGAGCAGAAGAGACAGCGTTTTGAGGGCTGCCTGGTCGGCAGGGTGTCCGACGGCGTCAGCTCGGAAAGGCCGGCAGAATGACGTTGGCATAGGTCAAAGGACGGCCGGAAGTGGCTGGTGATGAGACCGTCCTTCTGTTGTTCTGGGCGCGAAGTAGAAGACGTCGAGCAGAGGCGACGTTGCATGAGCAAGAAGATGATGAACAGTAAGTAGGCGGGCTTGATTTTGGGCCGAACGGAGGGCTGTTGTTCCGGCCGATGCTGAGTCGGCTCAAGTGGGCTGAATGAGGGCCCAATCGGACGGGCTGGTGATGAAAAAAGCTGGGCCAACCAGGTAAGGTTTAAGCTTTATGGGCCTTCTTTTATTTTTCATTGGGTTTGAATTAAAAGAGAGAGTGGACTGGGCTCATGTTCCGAGCCCAGTCCGAGTGAAAGCCCAGGCAGCGGAGGCCTGGGCTCGGTTCATACCGGGTCGGATTCGCCGACCCGACCCGGTCCCTTATTATTATTTCCTTATAAAAGAATCAGAAAATTTTCAGAAAGTTCCAATAAAATATAAAATATAAAATGAGTAGGAAAACGCCTTTGTTTGTATTCTGTCTGATTATGCTTTTATATGCTTGATTATTGATTGCTTTCCATGCGTTTATTCGCATGACTTAGTTAGACTTTGCATGTGGATATATTGATGACTGATTTAATCTGCGATACATTTCTAGGCCATTAAATTAGCATGGTGATTAAGGTCAAATGCAAGATGCCCGATTCGTCCTTTAATTGACGATCGATTTTGAGAAATTTGTACCTTATTTAGATTATTTGATTGATTTATTTTCAATGGCTGTAACAGTATTTATAACTCATACTCGATCACTATCTTTGTTTCCTGTAATTCATATAAGATTGATTAATAAAGCATGTATCTAGAGTGCTTGTTGTCACAATAAATGCATATTTTTCTAGTTCTTTAGAAGTTCTTCAGTTTTTAGATTTTGTTAATTTCTTTTTAAGAATGATATAACAAATTAACCAATTAACATATTCAATGGAAGCTTAAAGTATATTAAAAGCTTGTAACGACCTGTATATTAAATGAGCTTGTAACAACACAGAGCGCGGAGTGGTTTACGGGCTAGAGGGCCTAGATAAGGAGTGGTTTTGGCAAACTTTTAGGACGGCGAAGGGGGCTCGAAGAGGAGAGAGTGATTTTGAAATGTATATGTGAAAACTTGAATTAACACACGGGAGCGTAATTATAATTTACCAAACAATATTTGCATTTCGAACTCCTTAGCTCAGGTACTTTCAAGTAGCCAAATGTGAACGCCATAACAAGCTTTAGCTTGGAACTCCAAGTAAAGTATGCTCAGGTGGGAGAAGTGCTAGGATGAGTGATCTCTTAGACAAAATCGCGAAACGTAGTATGAAACGGGCAAAAATGAAAAATATATTAGTGAGTTAATCCAGGGCTTCATAATTATGTTAAAGCAAATGGATAGATTTAATATAGTTTGGGTTGAGTCATGTATCCATGCTAAAATTTTAGTACCTAAAATTGGATCAATTTAGGTTAAATCAATTTTTGATCTACACAAACTCGACTTCAACTCACTCGTTTGAAAGGTCTAGTGCAAAAAAAAATTTCATAAATACCTAAAGAGACTGAGTTTGTCACAATCTAAATTATGGTTTGTGATGCCTTCGATTGCCAGATGGAGGTCATCACCCTCTTGTTCCTCAAGTGATACCTAATTAATAAATTATTGCTCTTTATTCCTTGAATTTTACATTACAAAATTCTATTCGTCGTATATGATATTATCCAATGTATGCGAAATGGATCACTAAACACCTGAAAATGAGAAGTATTTTACCATCTACATCAGATATGCACTTTTAATTTAAAAGCTGGTACGGTGGGTTAAAATGTTTTTAGTAGTTTTTAGTAGGATCTGCTAAGGTCACCATAAACCTATCAAAATCATGATTGAAATGGATTATAGGGCACGCAAATAAACTAATCCATTCTTGACAAGGACGTAAGGACGCGCAATGCATCTTCCAACATGGACCCGGTCGGCGACTAGCTACAGGTCTTCCTTCGACCCTTAAATGATCGAGAAAAGGAGTACGAAAGCGAGGCCTCCATGGACTCTCTTCCGCGAAACTTCCCATACGATGGCTACCACTCTCATAAAGAGATTCTCTCTCACCTGATCGTTCATATCGTTCTCCGTTGTTGTTTTACGGACCCAAAAGCTCCTTTCCCTTCTTGCCTTGCCTCTGCAAAAGATCCAGAATCAAGAAGCAGAGAAGAGCGTCCTCTGCAAATCTTGGGAAGTGGGTTGCAGTTCTTCGAAGCATCCTTGCGACCCATCAAAGATTTTTGGATTTTTCTGGGCTTGTTGGTCTGTGAAGAAAGAGAGAAGAAGAGATGCCGGTTGATGTCGCAGGAGCTGCAGTGGGAACAGCATTCAACGAGCTGTTCAAGCTCGTTAACCACCTAGTGAGAACTGTTGCCGCGTTCCGTGGCCAGCTGAAGAAGATCCAAACAACTTAGGCAACATAGAACCAATCATCAAGGACATCGACAAGCTCAACAATCTGCTGGACCGTAGTCCGGAAGAGATGGCTCCGATCAAGGTCCTATTGGAGAAAGGCCAAGGACTGGTCGACAAGTGCTTGAAGATCCACAAGCTCAACCTGTGCAGGAAGTATACGCACTCGAGAAAGCTGACCCGCTTCAACGCGGCAGTCCTGGAAGCGTTCCAGGTTTACATGCAGCTGCTGAATGCGAGGGACGGAAAGGAAGCGTTGGTGGACGTGAAGGAGATTGGGAGAGGCGTGGCGGAGGTCAAGGAGCTGTTAATTAACGGCGGGGCCTCCGGGGCCGGATTGAGGCTTTGGTCGACCTTGCGGTTCCTGTGGCGCCCGATTTCATTGTCGGGTCAGAGGTGGAAGCGACCTTGAGGAAACTTGAGGAGCAGTTGCTCGAGGGGGAGCGTCTGTGATCGTCGTGACCGCGCCGGGCAGGTGCGGGAAGACCACTCTGCTGAAGAAATTGTGTCATGAAGCGGCAATTGAAGGTATGTTTGATTAGTACTTTGATTGATCAAGAACTAAAAAGAGACAAAATGGGGTTTGATATCATGTCAGATAGATCCTTCCTAAGCTTTTAGATATGCAATAACTCGCCTCTGTTTCATTGCACTGAACACCTATCTTAATCAGCTGATCCCTCTTGTTCACAGCTATATGCCTTCAGACTTAATATTTCTGTGTATCTACTTAGCTCTGTTTCTCATCCTACCATATTCATTAGACGGAAAGTGTGGTGGCAACATTTCATGCTCTTTGCAAGCAATAGGAGTCTGACTTTCTGTGGTTTCCATATAGGCAAATTTAAGGACAAAATCATGTTCGTCCCTGTCTCGAAGAAGCCCAACCTGACAGACATTGTCCAGAAAATGTATCAACATAATCGTTTAAACGTACCTGAGATTAAATCAGAAGAGGATGCAGTTCATTGCTTGCAGCAATTGCTCAACAAAATAGGACAAAATCCTGTGTTGCTTGTGTTGGACGATGTCTGGAAAGAATCAGAATCCATTGTTGACAAATTTATCTGCAATGGAATCAAAGATTACAAGATTGTGGTGACGTCAAGATATGAGTTTCCTCATTTTCGTCCTGCATCACCTGAACCCACTGACTCATGACGAAGCCGTGGAACTTTTCCGTAGATGCGTTACTGTCGATGATAGGAGCATGGGCACAGTATGCTAAGCTCTTGAATCAGGTATACTCTTGCTTGCATTGCATGTTCTCCAATAATTGGTTGTTTTTTTTTTTCCCTGTGTAGATAGTGGAAACACTGTAAGCGATTGCCATTGGTCATTAAAGTCGTTGCCAAGTCTCTCCGAGGAAAGGCTTATGCATTCTGGAAAAAAAAGCTTCATGAATTGTCTGAAGGTCATTCCCTTCTCGATTTGGACACCGAGATTCTAGCCTGCCTCAGAAAGAGCTTGGACGACTTGGATGGTGACCCTTCCATCAAGGAACGTTTCATGGACCTCGGCTCGTTTCCAGAGGATTGCCGGATCCCTGCCACCGCCCTTATTGATATGTGGGTGGAATTATACAAGCTAGATTTCGATGGAATGCGGGCCACTCCTGACCTCCATGAACTCGATTACAGGAACCTAGCTGATCTCGTATTCCCCAGGTATGGCCCTGAAGGTCATTTTGTTCTCTCGACAAACTTTTCTAGTTTTCTACTACGACTAAACTTCCCCATCATATTCTAGTCGGCATATGATCAGTTCATGTTTACACGTGACAGTTAGAATGCGTGTGAAATGGACAAATGCATGATGAGATCTTTGCACCAAGATTGAGAGAGTAATTTATGCCATTTGATGACCCATAGCTAACCCCAAAAGTTAAGATTTTCCATAGCGCTATGGACTATCCTGTTCCCCGAAATTTGGCAAGACTAGGGTTGAAAAGACGATGAACAGTGCTCTGGGTTGAAGACGATGAACAGTGCTTCGAAGAATGTAAACCGGCGAAACAAAGGAAAAAAGGAAAAGAAAAGAAAAATCAAAAAAGAAAATGACAAAAATACCATTGGTTAAGCTCTCTTTTGAAATAAAAAGGGCACTTTATGGCCTTATTTGAAAAGTGGTTCACTTCGAGGTCTTATTTGCACGGTGGAGTTTAAACACGGTGGAGTTCGACATTACTTCGTGCATACTTCAAAAAGTCTTGATAAAGTAATGTCGAGCACCACCACGCACTACTTCCAGAAAGTCTTGATGTTGATATCCAAGTAATGTTGAACTCCACCGTTGCATACTTCCAAAAATCCTAAGTAAAGGAATTCGACGCGAAATTACTAATGCCCGGGATGTGATTTCCGGAATCCGCTATTTGCTCTAGCAAGGCTTCCATACGATGGCTACCGCTTCTATAATATCGGCACTCTCAATCGCCTCATTGTTCATCTCAATCCTCCGTCGTTTCCCAGTAATGTCGAAGACGTCAACAGCTCCTCTCAATGAGAAAACAAAAAATAAAATAATTAAAAATGACCTGTTCTCTAGACAAAAGAACCCATGGAATAAAAAGCAGATAACAACATCAACACACTCTATGCAAATCTTAGGAACTAGGCTAAGTCTTCACAAAAATCCTTGCTGATCACATCCAGTTTTTTTTGGATTGTCTGGGCTCGTTTGGTCTGGTGAGAAAAGAAAGAACGAGAAATCCCTATTGGATGTCGCAGGAGCTGCTGTGGGATCTGGCTATGGGAGCGGCATTAACAGAGCTCTTCTGGTTCTTTAAGGACCTAGTGAAAACTGTTGCCACGTTTCGTGGCCAGCTGAAAGAAGATCCAACCCACTTTGGGCAACATACAACGAATCATCGAGGACATCGACAAGATCCAACAATCGGCTGGGCTTAGTCCGGAAGAGATGGCTCCGATCAAGGACCTCTAAAGGAAAGCCGAACCCTGGTCAGCGAGTGCTCGAAGATCCCCAGTTCCGCCTGACAGGAAGTATACACACCTCGAGAAAGCTACCCGCTTCAACGCGGCACTACCGAAACGGTTCCATCTTTACCTATCGCTTGCTGAATGCGAGGGGCCGGATGTCGGTTGGAGGTGAAGGACATTGGGGGACACGACGAAAAAGGTCGAGGATCTGTTGAATTTCCGTGGAAGCGAACGTCAGGGACCTCGGACGGGGTGGGTTTGAGGCTTTGCGGTTCCTGTGGGGCCCGATTTCATTGTCGGGTCGGAGGTGGAGGTGACCTTTGAGGAAAGGTCGAGGCGGCGGTTGCTCGAGAGGGAACGTCAGCGATCCTTTTGACTACCCCGGGCGGTGCGAGAAGACCACTCTGCTTAAGAAATTGAAGAATTGTTTTGGTTTGGTTAGTCCATTTTTCTTTGAAATTTTGATAATTTAGTTCCCGAGTCCTTCCGACTGGCAATGTGGACAATTTTTTTTTCCCTTTTTTTTTAGATTCTCCTATGTGTACAGGAGCCGGTTGGGAACGGTGTTCGACTTTTGGACATATTTGAATGAATTGGATCCATTACATGTTCTCTCTGTCAAACAATTTAGGTTTCTGGTAGATGTGAATGTTAGCACCAAGAATTGCTTGGGTGTTATGCAGATGGAAATTTCATCAAGAAGAATCATTTTCTCATCGTTCCATTTCGGGTTGGATATCATGTTCTATCTGATAGATCCTTTCTCAATTTTTTAGACATGTGTAACTCGCCTCTATTTCATTGCACGGAGCACCTTTCTTAAATCACCTTTCCTTAATTAGCTTGAACCCTCCTGTCCATGGCCCTATGCTTCAGACTTATTATCTCTGTTTTCTTATCCTACCGACTTCATTAGTATAGACGGAAGTGTCATGACAACATTTCATACTCTTTGGCAAGCGATAGCAGTCTGACTTATCCGGGCTTCCATATAGGCAAATTTAAAGACAAAATCAGGTTCGTCCCACGTACACGAAGAAGCCCAACCTGAGACATTTTCTAGAAAATGCATCAAAATAATGGTTTCAAGGTACCGAGATTAAATCAAAAGAGGGTGCAGTTTCATTGCTTGCAACCACTTGCTCGACAAAAAAACTCATATTTTATTTTGTCCAGTCAGCAAA
>JAGVVM010008052.1:0-15480 GCA_019149425.1 Psidium friedrichsthalianum | reverse complement strand
AAAAACCATTCAAAAGTAGGGAAAATAATTTTTCTCTTTTCTCATTATTTATTTATTTTTAAAATTTATAAAAATTTATTTTTCTTTTTCTTTTCTCCTTCTTCCTGCTTCCTCCACCCGCCGCTCTTTTTCTCCTTCCTCTGCCGACAGTCATTGGCCATGACACGGCCTGTGAGCTTGAGGCCTATCATCTAAACGACATCGTCTATATAAACAAAGTTATGCCTTAAGGTTCTAGGTCGGCAAATAAACTCAGAAAAGACATGAGAGAAACACGACTAATAAGAGAGAGTCATGGCCAAGGCCTTCTCTCGGCTGCCTCCATCTCACCCCCTTCATCGAGCAGCCACTCGCGAGCCTCCCGTCGCTACTGTTCCTGTTGAACCGCTACGAGCCAAAGTTCAACGGCAAAGAAGGGACGAAAAACAGAAGAGGAAAGCACAAATATAAAGCACGAGAATTTACGTGGTTCGATCAAAGTGATCTACATTCACGGGCGAGGCAAAATAATATTCCACTATTGATCAAAAAGTACAGATTTTAGGAAGCTTATTACGTAAACATCAACCCTAAAAAGAATAAACTTTTCCACAGTATAAATAGTGCCCCCAAAAAATTTTCTCGGGGGCCACGCCTCCGAGCCCCCATGGAAATCTGTTCACATCCCCAAAAGAAATTTGTTCGCTTTGCTATGAGTCGGGCCTATCGACTCAACCCTCCGTGTCTCGAACAAATTTCAATTTTTTTTATTTTCTTCTTCTTCACTTTTGGGCCGCACAAATAATATGTCATGTCGAGTGATGAACCAGATTGAGTACAAAAAAATTCAAGACATATTTAATAAAAGGTCCAACCTCACCAAGCGTGATCGACCCCCTTTGCAGCTGCATCTCACGATCACCCGCGGAATGGCACAAACTCACTTTCTCGTGGCGTTCTCCCGCAGCCAGGTTTCCTTGGAAGATCAACAAGGTAAAGCCTTGGGGGTGATAAATCCACCGTCTGGAGATCAGCTTGGCCTCGGGTGAGCTCGAGATTGCCTCGACCGACCGAAACCAGAATGGAAAAAAAAAAGAAAACAGAAAATGGAGAGAGACAAGTAATTAAAAATTTTGAATTAAAAAAGAAAAAGAAAATATTATTAAAAGGAATCCATGGAGGAACATCAAATTCAGTTTTTCATACCGAACGATGGAAAACATTTCGGTTTTTTCCCATAGTTTAGCCAAAATATCGAAAAATATTATTATTTTCCTAAAAAATAAATTTTTCAAAAATCTCGCATTTCTGTGGAATAAATGAAGCCTTGAACAAGATGAAGCCATTACACTTGTAAGAGGAAAACTCCTTGGAAATCCCATTTATAACATGATTTCAACACGCAACAGTTGCTCTCAGTTGCCCACCATGTGGCCCCGAGGCTAATGTGGACCAGAAGAACTAATAGTTTTTGCGATAATTATGCAAATAGTCGGTGATTTTTTTAATTTAATATGCAATATGATTTATTCAATATGATTTCTGAGTTATTGATAAATATTCAATCAAGTCCATGGATTAACTAGTCACGAATGCTATGCTTTTGACGAATTTTGCAAAGAGAGAGATAAAGTTCGAGTAGGGTTCATATGATATCATTTTTTATTAGTAATTTATACAAATCATCCACCACGTAGAAATTGTATAGAACCTCGGGTTTTATTGCAGGACTCAACTTGTATCTCAAAGTCTTGATTCGCGACGAATCAATTATTGAGAAAATATTTTCCTAATTAAAAAAAAAAGTCTTTGTGTCGCTTAAGAAAATGGATCAGCAAAAAACATCTTTGTTGTTAATGGAAAATGTTCAAGCATGGATTGTTACAATGATGCGGGTATTTTTAATTGACTAATATTTCTATGTCATAGAATCAGTCTTTTTTTTTTTTAAACGATAGTTGAAGAGTTGTAGTTGCAGGATGCCTGGTCTAGAGATCGAGTTGTCTTGACATTCTACTATTTATGGGATAATAATATAAATAGTCCATGGACTTTGACTTAATATGTAATGTAATGCTTGAACTTTTGATTTGACGAACATGATCCTCGAATAAAGAGTCCGATTTAGATTACTTAAATAATTAAGTTGATAATCTATTAATATGAGAAATCGATTTTTTATTTTTTTTTGAGTCGCGACAACCCAAAACGATAAAGCTTCACTGGAAAGTGGGGCCTAAATTCATGAAACTTGTACGATGAGCTGAACAGCTGCTACATTTACAACGAATTAGATAGGCAGCTGAACGCGGGGCGTTCAAGCCGAACAAAAAAGGCATGTGCTGCCCAAAGAAAGTGGGACCACTCTGATGTTGCACCGACGGGATGGACAGGCCCGCAGGTATCGATTTACGAAATTCGTACGCTAATTGTCAAGACCGATCATTGCTGGATATTAAACAGGACTCACTCTGCCAAATATTAATTTAGAGCGGGTCATGTTGTCCGATAAATCGATATAATTGAATCAATCTTGATGGAGCCGACATAACTCTTAATGGTTAATAATTCATGTGGATTAAGATTGAGATGGTTTTGCCCCATGCATGATGCCAATGTGGTACAATCACAAACACAACTTCTAGGTCAACATAAGATCATCAGCAACTTGAGGCTCTGCCCGTTTCAAGTGCCCGGGTGAACCCATCCAAATACTTGAGTTGCAGCTCCACGTTGCCAAATATCTCCCTCATGGCCCACGCGTTCGCCCTCAACTCCTCTCCCACCGGCTCCACCATGACCCGCCTTATCGTCTCGGCTACCGAGCCGGCTGCGAACGACCCGTCTCGGGCGTCCCTTGGCACCTCCAACCCCAACCGCCTCTCGTCCATCAGCCTCGCCACCAGCCCTTGGTCCGAGCTCCCCCAGAAAACAGGATCAGCGCCCGGCCCTGCCCGAGCGCCTCTATGACCGAGCTCCACCCGCAGTGCGTCAAGAACCCGCCAACCGACGGGTGGGCCAGGATGTCGAGCTGAGGAGCCCAACCCTCCCAGACGAAGCCTCGACCCGACACCCGGCTCTCGAACCCGGAAGGGATAATGCCCGGGCCGGCCTTCCGGCCTACCACCCAGACGAATGGCAGTCCTGACTTCTCAATCCCAGACGCCAGCTCGTGCATGAAATCCTTACTCAGAGCCACCTCGGTGCCGAGGGCGACGTAGAACACCGACTTCTCTTCCTTATCATCCAACCATTGCCTTAGCTCAATCCATCTCCCGTCTCCTCCGTGGCGGCTTTTATTCTGGGGCGGCAACAGCCCCACCGGAACCACGGGTATCGTGTGAAGCTTCTTGAGCAGACTCAACGGCTCGGCCTCGAACTCGCTGCAGGTCCTAATGGCCACCATTTCGCAACCCAGTACCAACCTGGCAACCCTTTCAAAAACCGACACGTTAGAGTCAGAGTCCACGGCATCCTCTTCGTTAATCACCTCGTGAAGCCTGAACGCGACCTTGGTGGGGTAATTGACCCACTCGGGAACGACCGTCAAGTCCTCTGCCGTCTTGGCCCGGGCCGACCGTCGATCAGAAGAGATGGTGGGCCGATGAAGACGAGGGTGCTGGCGTCGTATATGCTGAAGAACGCCGATTTAACAGCGAGTCTTCTCGCCACTTGGGGTAACCAGAAAGACATGAAGTCTTGGACGACCCAGTCAACGTCCGAGTTCGCAAGAAACTCGGCGACAGCTGGCTCGAGCATGTCGTATGCCTTTTTAAGGTAAGGGACCATGTTATGCGGCACCTCGGAGGTCGACTCGGCTGAGTCGGGGAGGCCATGGACACGAGGCAAGGGAAGCTCGACGAGGGTTATCGATGGAGAGAGGTTCGCCGGGAGATTTTGGAGGTTCTTGGGGGTCGAGATGAAGGAAACGCGGTGACCCTTTTGAGCTAAGAAGGTGGCGACCTTTTACTTCTCGGTGCACTATTGGTGGAAGTAGTTGACATGTTAGGCAACATACAAGATGGACACGAGGCAAGGGAAGCTCGACGAGGGTTATCGATGGAGGGAGGTTCGCGGGGAGATTTTGGAGGTTCTTGGGGGTGTACATGAAGGAAACGCGGTGACCCTTTCCAATTAAGAACGTGGCGACCTCGAGGAAGGGCATGATGTGGCCGTAAGCGAGCCAAGGGAACAACGCTACGTGGAAATGCTCCATTTTTCAATTGGCGGTGTGGGAAGAAGAATTGGACTGCCCAGATCCCTTAAAAGGAGAAACATAGTTACACGTCATGGGATCCAAATCCGCGTCGCTACATTGATTGCCCGCCACATGTCCGAATGGCCCGCTTTTTAGATTTTTTTTTTCTCTTTTAACATCAAAGCGAAGGTTTCACTTTCTCATATACAAAAGAAGAAAGCAAAAGTTTTAATTTTCCTTGAAATGTCGAGTGATTAATTAATCGTTAATTTGCTGATTAGCCGAAAGAAGGGATTCGTTGAATGACAACTTGGATATGGGATGCAAAGTTACTAACAATTTTATCGATGATATTAAAATAGAATGTCAATCATATATGAAAGCTTGCAAGTAATTCATGATTCATAATGCACATTAGATAGGACATTCAACATTTGACTTACTCATGACCGAAAGATATCAAAGTTCACTTATATATAATGCCGACACTTCCTTTTTTAGCGGTATATGTGTATTTGACGGTATGTCTGATTGAGTTACCGTTGCCTTTAAATGTCAAAAAAATATCAAATTTACATGTGAATTGAAATGATAAAAAATTATTTCAACTTCTAAAAATTTGATTGAGAGTGTCAAACACTTGATTACAACACATGAAAGGTCTTGCATACATATCAGAAATCATAATTTATTCTACTTAGTGAAACCCGAAGAGTCGAGGGCATCATCCCATATATGAAACCATACCCCCATTCACATGGACAATGAGGACATGAAGCATTTCGGGTTCCTTCCCAGACTACCCATTTATTCATCTTACCCAACTCTGAACTAATTTCTTAATTTTCTCACTAGCGTTCATTTGATATGTACTTGTATATTTTCTAACAACAGTTGGACTTGGGCCTTGGTTCGGAATAAACGAAAACTTTGGATCTTCGCAAAAAGAAAGCAAGAATATCTTGGATAACAAGATAAAGCTACTTATGACTGGAAAAAGACAAAAACTACTCGGTAATGCCATTTATAGCAAGATCATATCACAATTCCCAAGATGCTTGGCGGAAATTCATGCACTCTTATCTATGCTTGGCCCATGCCACCGCCGCGAGTTATTACGTCTTACTTCTCAGCGTTACTATTGGTGGAAGTAAGTTGACATGTCAGGCAACATAGAATGCTATTGAACACATGATTAACGGTCGGAACGGGCTTATTGTAAAATTATTTGTAAGACCACATTATTTTCTCTACACACGTGAGACGTATATGCACGTCCCAAGAATATATACTCTCAGCTAGACTAAGCATGTTCTGAGCGAGCTCATGTAGATACTTGTTCTGCAGCTCGAAATTGCCAAATATTTCTCCAATGGCCCGTGGATTTGCTCGGGAAGATTGTCAAAAAGTCCTTAATCTATTGTACAACACTTAATAGGTTTATAACTAAATTGATAAATCATCAAAATGTTTAAGATTAAATTGACAAAACTGAAAAATTTAGGTCTGAATTGATCGAGTATAATAAGTTTAAGACTTTTTAGACAACTTTCCCCACTTACCCTTGCTCTCTGTCTCCACCATGACCTGCCTAATCATCTTGGCCACCGAGACACTCGAGAACGACCCACCGAGCTTGCTCCTCGGTACTTCAAACCCGACCCCTCTCTCTTTGAACCACCTTGCCATTAACCATTGGTCAGAATTCACTCCAGGAAATAGAACTAACGGTCAGGCCTTGCCCGAGCGCCACGATAGTAGAGCTCCAACTGCAATGGGTCAAGAACCCTCCCATTGCCACGTGAGGGAGAATTTCTGCCTGAGGAGCCCAACCCATCCACAAATAGCCTTGACCCGAGGCCCAACTTTTGAACTCATGAGGTATAATCTCCAGGTCGAGCCTCTGGCCCATCACCCAATCAAAGGGTCTGATACCATTTGTTGAGAGCACGTAATAGCAGTCCAATACCCTCTCGTAGGGAGAAATTCTAAGAGGGAGCCTACATCCAAATTCGTCGATATATTTGATTAGACTCACATTCACTCAAAAGTTTAAACCAATGAGTTATTCTTAATTTTTTTTACACCACATTAATTTTTCTATATAAGATCTCTCTAACACAACTTATATGGGAATCACGAACTTTTCGTAAAGCTTCTCCAATCCATTGGATCGGCCTCAAACTTGCCATAGCTCCTCATGGCCACGAACTCGGAACCTCAAACCGACTTGCCGATCCTATAAAAATTCGACATTCCTGTGTCCATACAATTCTAGTCTTTGACCGTCTCATGGAGTTTGAATCTGACATTGGTCGAGTGGTCGATCCACTTCGGAACAACGGTCAAGTGCTCTGGCATTCGGGTCGAGACATCGATCAAGACAGAAGGCGGTCCGAGGAAAGAGAGAGCAGTAGCACCGAACACGCTAATGAATGCCGTGTTCATACCGAGTTGGCTCACAATACGGGGCAACCAGTCCAGGAGAAAAACCTGCTTGTGGGCCTCGAAATCAGTGTCGGCGTACCTTACTCGTGCTTGTACGTAATTTGTATAAAGTCATCTTTGCTTATGACATCTCGATTTCGATCCTACTTGCCAAATAATTGAATTCATTAGGATGAAGACGTGTTAAATCGGGTTAATTTTCTGTTAGACATGTCGTGGGATACGAATTTGGACATAAGCAATACCTGGACGGAGGAAATAACACTGTTCAAAACAAGGATAAACGAATTCAGAACCCTCTAAATGCAAACGCAAATTCCGGATGCCTCTGTCTTGCAATTTACTTGAACAAGCGCAGACTTGACATTTGTATGCAATCATCCAAAGTCCAAACACATGCAGATTCATGACTATAGGAAAGATGAAACTTTGTTCTTGCATTTACGAGGAAGAATAGCACGTGTTGGTGGCTAGATCGAGGCAACCTTGCATTTAGATAATTAAGGTTAGCTTATCTAGTTCAGAGAAAAAGCGCTATTTAAGCACATTCACTCTCTAGATTGGAGATCTTCTTCTTCTTCTTCTACAAGTATAATTATTTTATTAACATCAATCCAAATTTTCAGTTGATTGCAAAAATTCGACCCTCTTAGGCCTATGGAGCTAACGTGTTTTCTTTTCTTTTCTTTTATGGAGAGGATTATGTCGGGGAGGATTGCCAAAAAATTCTTAAATTTGTTACAATTGTGCCAATTCAGTTTTTTTTTTTTTTGCCCAGGAGCTGAGCAACTTGCTGCTAAGCCCAATAGCTGATTCTTTTTATTATGCTGATAAACTCTTATAATTCCACATCAAGTAGTGGAGAGAGAGAGGCAAACCGCATTTTAGGTTTAATCCTAGGATTCCTATTCCAAAATGAATTTTTAGGCAAATTTACTTTTTATTGTGACACTAGGCTAGTTGTCCAAAATGAATTAGTCAATGTGCTCAGTAATCTCCTTGCCTGCCGTAGCCAAGCCTTCTAAAAGAAAGCAAATAAGAAAATTGCGTTGCTAAGGTCTATCCCTTCTCATGCTTCTAGTGGTCTTTCCTTGCCTTACCTTATGCTGGGTACTTCATCATTAGACCAACCTAATTGTTGCGTTCTCTGATAATGACTCCATATTTTGGTTGAGGAGCACTGGAGATGGTTCAACTACAACCCAGTATTTACTCATGGGATAGCTTCGCATATTAAGATTCCCCTTTCCATTCTTCCTTCCCCTCTCACCTCCCCTTTTTTCAATAAAGAAGCCCTGCTCCCTAAGGGGGCCCTCTCTAATAAGGAAGGAAAGGAAATAATCTAAATTTGATGACAAATCCGCTCCAATGGTTGTTCTCCACTAACCACGGGGATATAGGGACTCTGTATTTCGTCTTCGGTGCCATTGCTAGAGTGATGGGCACACGCTTTTCAGTACTGATTTGTGTGGAATTAGCACGACCCAACGATCAAATTCTTGAGGAAAATCATCAATTTTATAATATTTTAATAACGTCTCACACTTTTTTAATGATTTTTTTTTATGATTATGCTAGCGATGATAGGTGGATCTGGTAATTGGTCTGTTCTAGCGATCTCGCCATTAACTCGACTAAGAGTTCCAAATCGAAAAAGTAAAATGAACGTGACTTAAGATAAAGGAACCAAGTGCAAAAGAAAAACTATTTTTTAAGGCTTCAAACTACTAGTCATGTTGATGACTATGAAAGAAAAGTAAGGAAGTCATTTTCTTAACATGACTTGTGTGCCTAAATCTTTTGCAATTGTACCAATTCAGTTCATCCTGTAATTTTTGACCGATCAATGCTAATGTGGACGCTGGCCAACATTGAATGTTCGATGACATAATAATTTAATATTTTTTGAAATTTTTATTTGCTTTTTATTTTATTTTTTTCTTCCCTCTCTTTCAATCGGTCACCAGCCGGAGGGGAGGTCATATGATGAAGTTATATGATAAGCACCGCAAGTAAATTTGAAGAAGTGACCATATTCGATATCAATAATGAGTGGGTCATATTATGTAATATTGCCTTAAGAACAAGTTACAGGTCATTATTTGTAAAGGTGTAAATTATCCAAAAAAATCATACATGTGTTGCACTTTCGCTAATTCAATCCTAAATCTTTTAATTTACTAATTGAGTCCTAAATTTTTTCATGTTTTTCCAATTGGGTCCATCCGACTGTCTTACTTGGCAATGTCGGCAGTTATGTGAATATTTTTGTAAAATTAAATATTTTTTGTTAAATTTTTATTTATTTTATTTTTAATCTTAATGTGGCCGGTGAGGGTCAAAAATAAAATAAAATAATATAATATAAAATAGAAAATATATTTGAGATATTATTAAAAATTTTCCATGTCAATGCCAATCTGTTCCCTAGGACAGCCAGTGTCTATGCAGTGTTTTTCGACCAAAATTGGCTGGATAGACTCTATTAAAAAAATTAAAAATTTTAGGATTTAAATGAAAAAATTAAAAATATTTAGGATTGAATCGACAAAAGGGAAATAGGTTTAATATTTTTTTTGGATAATTTTCTCTTTTGCGAGCGAGGAATGGATTGGACGGAGTCGGATCAATCCATGGTGCTCAGGGGAACTCACCGTGAGTTGATCCAGCCCAAGCCCAAGCCCAAGCTCGAAAATTTACCAACAGAGCCGACTTGCTCCACAGCACGAGTACACAACCATACGAAGGCACTGAAAAGCCTGCGTCGTCGTCTTCATCTTTTCGACAGCTGCACAGGCGCGCTCGCTCGTAGCTCACGCACAGCGCCCGCGGGAGATGGGGAATCCGAAGCAGAAATGGACCCAAGAAGAAGAAGAAGCACTGCGCGCCGGCGTGGCGAAGCACGGCACTGGCAAGTGGAAGGACATCCAGCGCGATCCCGAGTTCAACAAGTTCCTCTTCTCTCGCTCAAACATCGATCTCAAGGTTCCTGTCCTCTGTCTCTCTCGCGAATTCTTATGAATCTATCGAGTGTTGAGCTCGAAGGATGGCAAGTTGTTGCTCCTACGTGAGCGCATGGTAATGGAGCGAAACGGGAGCGTGTGGTCGGTGAGGAGTACGCAATCCCGCGCGTCCTGCAGGACATCAGCATTGTGGGATGCGCTTAAGGTGTCCGTGAAAATGTTCATTGGGCTCGAACGCTTCTGAAAACGACTGAGGGAGCGCGTTTCGTTCGCTCATCAAGACGTTAGCCTGTTTTCTGTGGCATCGGTTTCAGAGAAGTTATAAACGATGCAATGATAACATCTCGATTGCGTAGATTACGCTGTTGTGAGGTGCATTAGCTTACCAATATTATCTTTGATCAGTGACAATGACTTGATGAGTCAAGGTGCTTGGGAGAGAGTAGGAACCCAACCTTGATCTATGCTGCAGCCTGCGCATAGGATGTCTTTTTTCCCCCTTTCCCCGAAGAAATGCTGTCCACTTACTTAGAACTTGTACCTTCAATGAAGTTGTTCCAATTCTCATTTGATTGTCAATTACCTGTGCTGGACGTTGTTTGATGTTAAGTTCATTTTATGTTGTTTTCAACTGTACCTATGCGGTGCTGTATGGTGTTGCCATAAACTTTAGTGCTGTAGAGATGGCCTGAGATGCATGTACATCTGATCAATGAAAGGGCAGCGCTAAATGAACCAGATTATGAGGCTTATTCTCAAATAAACAAGGGGTTGTAGGGTTTGTCCTGAATGTCATATGATACCCTCGAGAACTACAAGTTTGAATCGTCTCCTTTATGCTAGTTTTGAATGGTTTTTCGAGCAGTGGCAGAAGTTGGGTCTTGAACTATCAATTTGTTCCGTGAACTCAATGGAAGATGTCACAATATATGCACAAATCAAACTACTGAAAATACCAACTTGAAGAAAATTACTCTAGTTTCCCTGCTTAAATGGCTTAACCAGTTAGGACATTTTGTATAGTGAAATTTCAGACATTCTTTCACACTGATGGATGTGAAAGGTGTAGACATTTGATAGAAAATTGATTGTCTAAAAGAAAAGCTTTAATTTTTGAAGATGAAGGAAGTTTGTATTTTCTGATGCCTTTGCTACCGCGCTGTCGCCCCTGAAACTTTCTTTACCTGAGAGTATTGAAAAGATCTTTGTTGTACTGAAATTGACACGCCTCACTGAAAAATTTTCTACTGCTCAGGATAAATGGCGGAATATGATTGGTGGTGCCGGTGGCCAAGGTCAAGGGATAAATCACGGGCAAAAGCTAAAGCAAGCTCAGATGCTCCTTCTACCTTGCCCAATTTGCCAAATCCTCCTAATGTTCCTGTTTCAGATGAAACAACTGCAGAACCAGCTCCTGATGGTGCTCCAAAAATCGCGGACGATGGAAAGAGTGCGCCCAGGTATAGGGTATATTATCTTCTTATATTTATTTCCTTGGGTAATCAAGGAGGTGTCTCAGCTAAACCAGTATCTTCATTCGGTGATGTGGAAAGTGCAGTGGGCAAGAGTGTCTGACGCCGGCATAATTATTCTTTTTCAAATTTGAGTTAATAGATTTATGTACACATTGGAAGAAAAAATATTTAGCAGAGGGGGCATGTTGCCATTTGAATTAGACATACCCTTAGCTCTTAAACCGTTCTCTCTAAAGATGTCAGTATCACTCTGTACAAATTTTTGAGTAAGAAGAGATGTGGAAGGAGGAGGATGTTATTATCAGCTGTCACTAAAGGTAAATCACAGACACAGGTGATCGTTCCTCTATCCTATCTGGATTGGTCGCGCATGCCAGCGTTAGAAGCAGGTTAAATGAAAGATTAAGGTGGACTAGGTCCTAAGATTGGTGTTTTGCAATGTCGTTAGTATTACGTCTGCGCCCTCCACTCGGTATTGTGGAGCGTCTGCTTCAGCAAATAATTTGTCCAATAGTCTCCAGCTTCTTTATGAGTATGTGGTTATATATGGTAAATTTTCACCTACTTCTTTGACTGACTTGTCGGTTATTAGGTACAATGCAATGATATTTGAAGCACTTTCAACATTGAAAGAGCCCAATGGATCAGACACTGGTGCAATTTTCAGCTATATTGAGGTCTGACAGCTGCTCTATGCATTATAACAGAAGTGTGTTAATATTCCATTTTCCTCGAGAGCAAGAATTTTTTAGATACGCATCAGTGTCAAATATGCCAAGAATGACTATAAAAATTCTCTCCTTTGTTCATCTTATTCTTTGCGAGTCAGAAGCCAAGGGAGAAAGATGTCACTACGACATCAATATTCTCTGCTCTGTTTATATTTTTTTCTTGGTGTATTACTTTGCAGGCACATAATTTTGAGAAGTAGACTGTAATTACTCTCTAGGGCGACCTTTTGCAAAGTCAAGCTGCAAAAAATTTCCAAAAGAAAGAGGGATACGTTCTGTATTCTTGTATTAGTCATCAATAGAAAATGGTCAAGAGGTGGCTGTTGTTTCAGGAGTTGTGCATCACCTTATTATTCTCAGATGATATTTTGTGTTCCTTGATGAGAGTGTTCCTATTTCTTGTTATGAAACTTGAGTTTTAAGCAGGGTTATGTTTCTTAATTATCTTCCAGCGGAGACATGACGTCCCAACAAATTTTAGGAGGCTGTTGAGTTCAAGATTAAGAAGGCTGGTTGGACAAGACAAACTTGAGAAGGTCATGTTTTTCACGCAATTATTTGCGGATATCTCTAATCTAGCTGTTATCATTTCTTGCTATTGTTTCTAATCTAAGCTGTTATCATTTCTTGCATGAGACAAGACAAACGTGGTTCCAAATTTCCACAATTGATAGCTATTATCTCTCTAATCTAGCTGCCAATGGTCTTCCATTGGCTAGGTTTGTGTTATCATTTCCTCCTAATCTACGAGAGAAGCCACAATATCTAAGTTTAAGTCACAGCAGGTTTGGCTTCACCCTTCCTATCATCGCTTAGAAATTTAGAGAGTTATCATTAGTAGACTTCTAATTACTTGAAAATATAAAAACTAGAACTAAGCTCCTACCTTCATTAGTCTAGGAAGGGCTTTCTTCTGATGAGCAATTCCAATGCCTTGAATTTTCTGGAAGATTGATTGATGATGTTCTTTCCCTTCCATGGGACTTAGGCAAATAGCATCGTTGATGCAGTGATGGTGGGGAAAATGCCATATAATGTTGAATGCGGACTGTGGAGCTGCCACTCTCTTGGTTCTTATTCTTGTAACATTGCTTGTGGTAAAAAACAGAGGTGTGTTCAGATTGAGATGTTGACAAATAACCTCATATTAAAGTTGGTAACACTGCTACGAAATCATCATGCAGGTTCAGAATTGCTTCAAGATAAAAGAGGTCACCTCTTTTGTGAAAAACTCCAGCCCCTAAGGAGCAAGATGTCCGACTGAGACAGCCACAGCCTGTCAATACAAATTCGGCGAAACAGTAGATGAGGCAGCTGTTGCTGCTTGCATACAAGATCGCAGAAGCAGAGACAAATCCTTGTGGCAGCTGAAGCAGTTAAGGAAGCAGAGAGAGTCTCAAAGATGGCTGAAGATGCGGATGCAATGCTTCAGTCGGCTCTAGGGATATTAGAAAAATGTAATATCAAAGGTCCATATGTTGATTTTTTTCTGTTTCTTATTGTAGCTTGTTTCGGTTCTTTGTTTAAACTCTTTTTGCTTGCATTTCAGTTCTAGGGACGAAATGGTGCTTGTCGCGTAAAATGATGCAGAGCTCGTCAAATAACAATGACTCAACCTTGCATGTGTAGATATATATAGCTTGCCTCCTCTGCGACTTTGTTACGAAGAATCAAGCCGGTGTTGTACCCATATGCTCTCTTAATAATAACATTGCCGTTGTCACTCGGAAACATTATGCTCTTACTATTTGGTCTATAAAATCTTTTTGGATGGCCGGACCTTCTTGGATGGTTGTAGAACATTTTTTTCTGCTTGCTGTCACTTGGAGTTCTTTCCTCTCTACTGCCAAGAAGAGACAATACCTTTTTCTCATGAACGAGTAAAAGTTCTTCAACAATTTTTCTACCTGGAGAGGTGATATCCTAATCATGTTCTAGAAACACAACGTTCACCAATGTGAAGATAAACAGAGAGCTTCTTACAAAGGTCGTCACCACCACCATGATAATGCAATTTGCGCCTTTATCATTCTGGTCCGTTTTTTCCACCAATGGCCAATGGGCGATTGCGTTGACTGCAAACTCGATTATCATCTTTCCTCGAGCTGACGAATGCAGAAACTATCATCTATCGTGTTGAAAACGATTTGAGAAGACCATGTTTTATTAGGACGAATTTTCTCAAAAATTCCCTAATGGCGATACACTGACAACATTCGTAACCTGCTCGCGAAAACTATCACCCACAGGTCATATGCACTTTCATCTACCACATCGAGTATCTATAGGTTGATAAGAAACACACAAGACGTCCAACTTTGTCCTTCCACATTCCGGGAAAGAAATATGGTGTGTTTTTTGTCGTTTGACAAGTCATAAGAAGCGTGTCTGGAAATTCATATCTCAGTCTCTCTTCTACTTCGCTTGCAAGACAAACTTCTTGCCCAACAACAAACGCCGCAAAGGAACCATCTATCAAATAATGTACAAGTCGGCCGACGCGATCCAGCCATTAATGGCCACAGCACCTACCGGGAACGCATACTTCTCATTACCCCTGTTCCTTTGGCCAGCCACATATCACAAAGCGCATTGGGAGGCAAATGAACGGAGTTAACGAAAGAATATTAGTCAGGCAAATGTCTGCGATGAATCATGAGCGAAACAACAAGTCCATCGACAAACCTCACGGCAACCTAAAAAGAAGCTGCTGATGAATTCAAGTAAAAAAAAGTGAGACCACCATAGAATGGATCAAAGGGGAAAGAATCAACAACGCCAAATGAAACTCTAACCATAGTATAGTATCCAAAGTTAATTCTTGCAACATAAAGTAAGAACACGATAGAACTGTAACTGTGGATGTCTTCTAGTTGCTATTGCAAAATACACATGCCTGCAGGTTATAAAGTACCAAAAACACAAAACAAATCTAATGAGAGGTCCTAGCAGCTCAAAGCAGTGCCACGGTATCTTTTCCTTTTTACACCCACGGAATGCTGTCGATTTTTTACCAGTTAGAAGAGATACAAGGCTTCAAGTCTCTGAGGTGCTTCAACGTCAGCTCTAATGCGGTAGTTATAAGATAATTAGTGTGTGATGTTGCTCCATCACTCAGACAAATTTTTAAGCGTCCTTTTCATATAAGAGTCGTTATGCTATGACAGTCCAAAAGCAGTAAATAACATTCCTTACTCTTTCTGTGTTGCCGACAATGAGCGTCTTGGTCATTCAACTCGTAGTATGAGGAGTCTTGGTGAGAACGGTATGTATAGAATATAAGAGCTTGTAAAGGGAGTAGTATTTGATTCCCAAGAATAGATGAACAGGACAATGAGGTAGAAGCTACAGAGTTCCGTAATATCATGACTGTCGGACTTGCACGATCGTAACGTGTCGACACGTTTTTCAGTTGGGAAGCAGCAGTGTCAACATAATTCGTCATCAAAATCAGGGGCAACGCAATTGTGGCCAAGTAGTCCTGAGCAATACGAGTAACAGCAGGGACATCGTCGAAGCTCCATTTTTCGGAAACAGGGAGCAGGCTGGCTGAATCTGGCAACTTCTGAGATGCTTTATAGTTAGATTTCTCTATTGTCATAATTATGCCACCAAGCCTCGATAAATTTCCTGACTATTCATGTAGTTGTCTTTAGGATTCATAGACCTTTATGCCAGTTATGGCA
>JAGVVM010008051.1:0-15810 GCA_019149425.1 Psidium friedrichsthalianum | reverse complement strand
CCCAACACAAAGGCCAAGGACCCTTTTTATCAAAGATACTTGGATGGTGATACTTGTATTGCTCCATTAGGCGAAGATGGAGGAAAGATACCAGATATCTTGGCTTCATTACGAGCTATCCAAGCCAAGCCCTGCCAGATGAAAGCCCTCACTAACCCCTCAGCAAATCTGACAGAACACACTCCCAAGCCTAAATCAGCTACTTCGCCACTTTGATTGAAGAGCCTATGAAATGACGCAAAAAGATAGGAGACAGAAAATAAGGCATCACTGAGATCAATCTCTCTCACGATTTTACCACACTGTCCACGTGAGCCACTCGGTCTCGGTCGCTGTGTGTGAGAGAGTGATCTCCGTGATGCCTTGCTGCTCTTTTGCTCATTCGGAATAGCTTGTAAAAAGGAGTAAGTAGCTTGATTTATAGAGACTACGCAGGAGGCTTCTTCAGATTGTGTGGGGTTAGTGGAAGCTTCGATCAGGCAGGGCCTCGGCTGGAGTGTACAGTACGTAGGACGCCAAAATACTTGGTAAGCTCTTCCGCCCATCTTCGCCTAATGGAGCAATTTACAAGGATCACATCCAAGTATCTTTGTAAAAAGGGTCCTTGGCCTTGTTGGGCTTAGGGGTTCAGACCGGGGGATGTGCAAGTAAGTACTAGCCCACAAAAAGGATCCAGTAGACAATGACCACTAAGTTTTTGTATGCCTGAATGGGCGACAGCTTGTCGAAAGACTCGACAAATTCGCTTGGCATCAGGCTCTAAAAGTAACTGTTTCTGTCGGACATGGGGTGAAACAGAGGATTAGTAGGTAATGTGGGGCATATTGGATGGAGGTTTGGTTTCTTTAGAAAAAGTCACTTCGATCCCGAACCAATCAGAGCGCTGAGAAGTACTTGGGTCAGCGCACTCTGGACGCTTTTGCTGGTGCGTGAAGCTTTTCTTAATTTGTGATCCAGGTGTCTGGGTAAGAATCTAAACAATTTGTCCAGAGAATCGCTTTGGGACAAAAAACACAAGATGTCTGATCATTGTGACATCGATCACAGGGCATCATCAGTTCAGGGAAAGATTGAGAATCTATGGCATGATTTTGACCCTATATACCATTGGTAATGAAGGGTAGCCACATCGATCCAGAGTTTGATCTGCTCCTGTAATTTGAATTTGTAATCTCAAGTCGCGGTCAGCAGTTTGGGTCTGCAAGTGCCATATTGAAGTTTGGAAACAAGTGACAAACACAGTTCCAGCTTCAGGGTATTTGGATAGTACCAATACAGGCGTTTGGTACTGAGGGAATCTTGGTCTAATAAGCAACTCTGGCCACAACAGGAAGCCTTTTCTTCCGTTGAAAAGATAAGAAGCTATTCTGATAGCCCCAAAATGGAGAATGGAAAAGGCTTGTTTAATCCATGATAGAAACTCAGGTGGTATGGACAGGGTGATGAACTGTTCATGGTGAGTTTCAGGAATCGAGGTTCATCAAAACTTTGAGGAATGAAACATATTCATCGTACTGAACGGGTGCTGGGTTTTATCAGTTCTCGGATGGATTTTATGGGTGAAAAAGATGAAGTTTGGGATGGAAAGCGAATATGGGTTGATCAACGGCAGATGGGTTTCTGTGATCTTTGAGGAATCTTCTTGATAGGAAACCTCATAGAGTAATCTATCTTGGAGGCCGTGGGTGCGACGCAGATCTAATGGTGTATTCATGGAAAGGGTCAAGGATGAAGTGTGTGAAGTTTCAGTAGGAGCAAGGGATTCAGTCATGATGTGTGAAGACTCTCTCGCTCTGGCATTAAGAGACTTTAGATTATATGAAAACCAATAAGTATTGATCTTGCTCTGATACCAATAACGCCTCTCTCACGAGACGGGAACTGGTCAGGACGTTCGCAATCTCATAAATCAAACAGAATTAAGAATATATACAACGCATGATTTCTAATCTAATTGCAATGACAAAAATAAATGCAACTATGCTAAGAATACATATGAATTTAATTAAATTACATGATTATCCTAATGACATGCAATTAAAATAAAACTAATCCTAACCTATTAAAGAAGAACCTAATCATGCGACTCTAAATGACATGGCAAATGTGACATGCGATGCATGATTGCATATCATGGATGACATTTCTTTATTATTTTCGAAATTAATAATTACTCAAAACAAACTATGTCAAAAGAATAACTACCGGCATATTTTAGGGTTCAAATTAACTTAGATCCTAGCCTATTAAAGATAGACTATTCAAGGCTGGAAGATCTATCTAAACATGCATATCCAACTAAACTATTCTAGAAATCAATTAAAAATACAAATTATCTAAATGATCTTATCCTAAGAATGCAATCCGTCTCAAACATGCGATTCTATCTAAAGGATATGTAAATCTAATCAATTATTTGTATGCATTATGTTTTAGAGATTCTCAGTATGCATTCAAATATAGCAAAAAGATAGCAATCCAATCAATTTAATTCAAATATGGAAAGCAAATAAATCATCTTAAAAATTTCGCAGTGTCTTTTAAATTCCATTGTCAATCTAAGACCTTATAGACCGACCTATCAAAATTAAAATTTCTACTAGATTAATAATTCCAACTAATGCCTTGTAGACCAAATTAATAATCCTCGTGTGGTTGCGGATTATAAAATTTCCTAATTGATTACCTGTCGCTCAAAAGATTTTGTCTAATCCAACAATTGCAGGTGCAAAAATTAATAGAGGATTGGCCAATCCACGGGCAAAAGAAGCAAAAGTATATTCTTCCACCGACTTTTCCACAATAGCCAAGAATTTCAGGGGCTTCATTGCAATCTCGCTTCCCCACTTTATAATGTTCAGAAAAGCCCAGCCCGAAGCATTCAGTCGCAGATCCCCTCTCCGAGAGGAGAACGTCACAGCGCGAGCTAAACAAAAAACAACCACGTGAGAAGAAGCACTCTGAACCGAAAGTTAACGAATCCATAACCAAACCCTTTTGTCATCCCTGATCGATTCGACGAACCAGCTTCGCAGTTCGCTCTGTGACTGCCTGCGAAAGAGAGGAGCATCGAGCCACTCAACAGGTAAACGAAAGTGCACTAAGTTATGTCGGCAAAAATGTCATGCACACGTAAAATTGATGCTTGTTAGGAAAGCATGAAGATCCATATTCCAAAGGGTTAATACCATGAAAAACCCCAAACTGGTACGCCTGTGACAAATTTACCCCAAACTATTTTTTTGACCACGAAAAACCCAAACTGGTACACATGTGACAAATTTACCCCAAACAATTTTTTTTACCACGAAAAACCCCAAACTGGTACACCCGTGACAAATTTACCCCAAACTATTTTTTTACCATAAAAAACCTCAAACTGGTACATTTGTGACAAATTTACCCCAAACTAATTTTTTTACCACGAAAAACCCCAAACTATTATACCTATGACAAATTTATCATTTATTAAATTGGATCAGTATCATGAAAAACCCTAAATTGATAAACCTGTGGTAAACGGAGGGTAAAAATCCTAAACCGGTATACCCGTGAAGTGCCACATGCCATCCAACTAAGTAATTTAATGTCAAATTTAACGAAAATTAACGGAGGGTAAATTTGTCGCAAATATATCAGTTTGGGTTTTTTGAGGTTAAAAAAAATAGTTTGAGGTAAATTTGTCACATGTGTATCAGTTTGGGGTTTTTCGTGGTTAAAAAAATAATTTGGGGTAAATTTGTCACAGGCGTACGAGTTTGGGGCTTTTCGTGGTATTAACCCTATTCCAAATAACAGCATGCGCATAGAACAATGGTAAAGTCTCCTCTATCGCACATACCATAACGGCTGATTACAATTAGCTCATTGCTAGACCAGAAGACATCATCTAAGCCTGAAAAGAGATTGACTAACCCATTATTCTCAGAAAATTGCAAGGCAATTCCTACGGCATTTTTTTTTTTTTTGGTCCACTAGAACAAATCTTGCTGGAATGCATACTATCAAGGAAGAAAGCTCTTGATCAAATCTGGAGAATATACCATTCTAGAAGAACTCAGGATGCATTTTACTTTGGTTATACATCCATCTAACTTGGAAAGAGAAGAATTGTTTGTTCCGAAAGTACATAGGATGCAATGCATTGAGCCATTCAACAGGTAAACGAAAGTGATTCCTCAGGGCTTCAAGTGATGATTTTTTGGGCTTCAACTTCGAAATACTCAACCCTGATTCATCAGGAGAATTTTCAGTTCGTCGAACTGGCGATCCATGGATTGCAGATTAGTTTTTGCTTTTTGGATTGTTTTGTTCCTCATGGTGCTGTGGATTAGGCTTGTGAAGCTCGTGGCTAGAGCGTTTTACAATGATATTACCACAAAGGGGGAGAATCAGCCCAAGACAGGATGCAGCAACAACAGTGGCATCGTGGTCATGGTGCTGGATGCTCTCACAAGGTTGGTTTTGGTTGTTCATGTCTTGTTTCTTCAGTTTTGGCGAAATGGTGTAGATAGAACGTTGCTTTCGCTCTGGCGAAGTAAATGAATTGGGGAGGGTGGAATCTCTTTTGATCGATTATAGGAGAATTTGAGGTCGACTGAAGTCAAGTTAAGTTTGAGAGAGCAGGGTTGAGTTGATTTTTGGACATAATAAAGGGTGAGCTCAGATTGAGTGCAATACTGTCTTGGCAATCTCAATTCGCGGATATGATATTTTTGTCCGGTCAATATCGTCGGTCAATAGTCTTCTTTTGCAAGGATTGAAAGTGTAGAGTGAAGTTATGGTGCGCCTTTTAACGACCTGCTGTAGCACGGTTTTTATCCGTAAAATCAGTAAGTCGGATTCCGTAAATTATCTTCGGACTCTGGTAAATCACAGATAGCGTGTTGCGTGCAAAAGGGCTTTGTGAAATTAAATGGTTTTTTTCTTTTTTTCTGATTCTTATTTGGTTGGATCTTGTCTTCGTCTTTGCTGAGCGGTGCAACGTACGGTAGGTTGGTTGGTGTTTTTTCTTTTACAAGCGTTGACAAGTGTTATTCTGTTTCTTCTTATAGGCGACAATGGGTTGGAGAGGAGGATTTGGCAAAGGCTTTAAGTCTGCATTCCAAGCAACTAAGAAGTACACTTCGATTCTTGGAGGAAGAAAGACTAGTCACGCGAGATTGTATGAATTTTATTCAACTTTTCCTTTTCTCAATCCACTAATCTAGGTAAATGGTGATGTTCTTGTGAATCTTTGTTGGTCCAGTATGGTTCATTGTGAAGGAAGCATTGAGGATGAGTATTATTTACATGGACGATCCTTTCAATTGGCTTCGGGTGCATGATTGTTGTGCTGTAGTCTATGACCTATACACCTTGTTTCTTTAGTTGTTTTTGGAACAGTCGATCTTCTCCCTTCATCCTTCAGTTCAACAGCTACTGAAGTGATAGAGTGAGACCGGATAGCATTACTTCACCTGAAGTCATTGGCCTCTAATTACTGTCTTTCCTAGTAACATAGTTAATGCTCATTACAATTCTCGCAAAACTGAAAAGAAAAAGACAAAGAAAAAGGGAAAAAAAATGGAGATATCTAAAAGATTATTTTCTATTATGCTTTTGTCTGGTTGGAGCATGTAATTAATTCTACAAGATGACAGCTGCCTAAATTCCTGCACTAATATGTCTCCACATGCTAATTTAATCATAGATTCTCCTCCACATGAGATGTTTCACAATCTTTCTTGATGAACAATCTGGTTTTGCCATATTTTAGCATCTTCCTCTTCCCTAACTATGCAGCCGCTTGCCACCTAGTGGGATAAGGATTGGTGGTTGTTGTTGTTGTTGTATGCAGACGCTTGCCAGCTGCTGTCATCTGTGGCATCTCAAATGAAAAACTACCCAATGCTAACCGGAGACAGTTTTTGAATCTAATTACTCTGCATTAAAGTCTAGTGTATTGTTCATCTCACTCCAATTTTCATTTGGCGATTTTTAACACAACTCTTGTATGCCTATTAGATGGATGGAGGCGCGTTTGAGAAGATTTTGGGGAATGCAAAGCCATTTCCCCAAGACCTTTAAGTGAAGGTGTATTTGGTGAAAGTTAGGTGGTGTTTGGATAACTATTTTTGTGTTTATTTTGCATGGTAACTTTGAAATGAAAAAGAAAAGAAAAACAGAGGCAGCCATGGCTAGCAAAGAAGACGACGAGCTTTGCCAGTAACGACCTCAGATCTGGAGCCTCGCGACTAGCCTCGATCCGGCCTTCAAGTGCCGGCCCAACCTCAAGCGAGGCAAGGCGACGTTGAGGTTGGGCAACCTCAGGGGAGGCAACACCGAGGTTCGCGACCTCATGCAAGGTGACACCGAGGTCACCTGACCTCAAGCGAGCGACGATAAGGTCGGCGACCTCAGGCGAGGCGATGACAACAACGAGGTCGATGTGACGCGACCCCTAGGAATTGGAAATAGATCTGCTGCACGGAGAAGATGAACAGTGCGTGAGCAAAATTGAAATATGGAATAAAAAGTGGGGGCATTTTGGGAAGAAAACAAATCTCTACCTCTTGAAATTAGCATTCCAAAAAAGCTCAAAGCCCAAGACCTGCCTTGGGTTTTCAGCTTTGCATTTCCTAAAAATGGCCAAAAAAAAAAGTCGCCAAACACTGCCATTTTCTCCAAGGGGCTTTAAGGGCTCAAAGCTCCTTGATAATAGTTTTGTTTAAATATTTTCGTTGATGGTGAAAATGTGTTTTGTTCATTTATTTTGTAAGCGATGAAAGAGGTCATTTTTAAGAAAATATTTTTCAAATTGTTTATTTTTCGTGAAATAAATGGAATCGTAAGCTCTGTTCGTTTTGCCGAAAACAACTTTCATAAAAATGTTTTATGGATTTTCCGACGTCAGATTCACGGAAAACAAAGGGAGTCAAGGAAAATACTTTTCACTTTCCAGAATATTTTTTTGAGAAAAAAAACATTTTTCCTTATCTTTTCTTCCTCCATTCCTTTACATTAATTTTCTTTTTATTTTATCTCTTTTATTATTTTTATTTTTATTTTATTTTATTTTCTTTTTCTTGTCCCTTCTTCTTTGGATGATCATGCCAAGGTTGGCGAAAGCTGCAAGCGAGTGAGGTTGAGCCTTACCGGCCAAGGGCGAGGCCGAACCTTTCCAGTGGACTAAGAAGAAGGGAAAAGAAAAAAGAGAAAAATGAAAAAAAATGAAAATTTCAATTTTTTAAAAACGAAAACTATTATCATTAAAAATAAAATGGGATAAGTGCATTGAACGTCCTAAAATTTGCCAAAAAAGGATAATTGAGTCCTAAAACATACAAAACATGTAATCAAGTTTAAAACTTGTTAAGTTGGTACAATTGAGTCATTCCATTAATTCCGTCCACTCGGACTAACGAAAAATGTAGACATGAATTTTTTTAACATTTTCTCTCTCCTGCGTGATGAAAAAATGTAGATATGAATTTTTTAACATTTTCTCTCTCCTGCGTGATGATGACATGGCTAAAATTCAAACGACATCATTTTCACCTAAATACTTATATTTTAATAAAAATTTAATTAAAGAAAATAAAAAAATGCACTTCTAGAAAACATTAAAAAAAAAAAACAAAGGCAAGGGTGTCACCTTTGCCGCCGTCGCCCCCATATCCGAAAGGGTGTCACCCTTGCTCAACTATGATGTCCCTCGACTAAACCATAGTGTGGGCTGCAACCCTCGCCAAGGGCCGCCATAGATGGGCGAGAGTTTCTGGCCCTCGCTCCACGATGGTGACCCTTGACCAGACTGCGGCTTGGGCTATAACCATCGCCCAGCTCTGGGTAGAGAGCCTCAATCCCTGCCGGCACTCATCGAGCCCTCACCGGCTCTTTTCAAAGACGACAGCAAGGGACTATCGCCCTTATCCTTGCCTCTTTTTTTTTCTTTCCTTTTTTAAAAATACCTTTTTTTCCTTTTGTTTAATTAAGGCTACGAGTTTAAAAAAAATAACAATTTAGGCCAAAACAACGTTGTTTGAGCCTTAACTTTCATATTTTAGTGACGTTATTGCCATGCAAGAGAGAAATTTTAAAAATAAAATAACATTAGCATTTTTTGTTAGTCTAAATGGACGGAATTAATGAAGGATTCGATTGAATCAACTTAGTAAGTTTTAGAACTTGATTGCATTTTTTTTTAGTTTTAAGAATTAATTGCACTTTCGTGATAAGTTTATAATTTTCAATGTACATATCCAAATCAAAATTACTAAAATAGGTGCATGGAGGAAAATCAAATCCAATTTTCCGTACCCAACACTGGAAAATATTTTCTAGTTCATTTTGAGGTTTCTGCCAAACACCGAAATATATTTTCATTTTCAATGACTTCTCAGAAGACATTTTCTAGAAACACCTTATTTTTCACGAAACGAAAGGAGCTAGAAAATAACTTTCAAGAAAATAGTTTGATATTTGCTCACAAAGAAGTGAATCCAGAGTCTAGCCTTTCCCAATTTTTTGGCATTGGACTCACGGAAAATAAACTAGTCAAGAAAAATATTTTTCGTTAATTAAAAAAATACTTTCAAAAGTGGGAAAAATGATTTTTTTTTCTTTTTAAAAGAGAAAATCATATCATTTCCGCTTCTCTTTCCTCCCTACACAACTTCACATTCCTTTTTTTAATTTTTTTAATTCTTTTCTTTTCTTTCTTCTTTTGATGATCGCTGGCCATAGTTGAGGGATGAGCTCGCCCATGGCTGGCGACGAACAAAGGAAGAAATAAAAGAAAAAGAAAGAAAAGAAAGAAGATGAAAAACTAAAAAATTATTAAATAAAATATAATTGAAAGTTTTTATTTTTTTCTTAAAAATGTAAAAAGAATTCAACTTTAATGCTAACCATGCCACGTAGGATGACCAGATCCAGTTAGCAATTTCCAACCAAACAATGACGTCGAAAATCAAATGACCGAAAATTTTTTCTTTATCAAACGATAAAAAATATTTTTCAATTCTTTTCATGTTTTAGTCAAACACCACAAAATATTCTTATTTTCCTGGAAAACGACTTCTCCAAAAATATTTTTCAAAAATATAATATTTTTCACTAACCGAACAAAGCCTTAATAGCCAACAGTGCTTATTCCATTTGTCTTTAAATTATCTCTGGTGACCAATTTAAGTGAAATTAACACGTAAACCCTTAGTCTTGAATTGATGTTTCGAATTTGGGAAAAAAATTGACCCAAAATGAATTAGGAAAAAAATTTGAAAATGATTCTTTTAAAAAGTATGCAGAAAATATTGCAAAACCGTTTGAAAGAGTTGAAATTATTATCGTTCTCCTTTTTCTTTTCTTTCCTTTTGATTTTCATGTTCTTTCCTTTTCCAGCTTCATTAGTTCAGATAGATAATCTATGTGATGTATTCGGCGCAAACGTGCAACCAATTAAATAAACAAATAGTCGTTAATGAGACGACAAAATCTTCATTGTCAATAAAATAGCGAGTCAAGGACTCCAGTTGTTTTCGACCAAAAAAAAAAAAGGACTCTTAACGAACTTTTATAGGAAAATAAAGCAATCATGCCTCAATTTATTTCGCAAAAAATGGGTGATTTTGATAACATTTTTGTAAAAATGATCCCTCAAAATAATTAATCATAATTGCCTAGATATTTGATGATGACTTCGTCCCCGATGATGCTCGCATTTAAAAAAGAGTACCACAACGAATAACATGGCATCACCGTTCAAGTGTTGACAAAATAGAGAGTTTATTGAAAATGAGATGACTAACAACTATATAAAGGAAGAAAAAGTTAGGGCTTAATTTGGTTCCTTCTCTCTTAATGTCACTGATACCATGTAAAATAATTCTGGGATCTTTAAGAGAGAGGAATCGATAAACACTACATCTTTACTCAATTGGCTTGTCCTTACACAATTATTAGGGAAATGTATTTACATCAAAAACAATAAGCACGGGAAAAGAAATAATCTATTCTAACAAGGAAATAAAATATCACGAAATATGAAATAATATCCATAATATTTAAGAATATCTCTAAGAACTTTCTCTAGCGGAATCTTCAATGTCCATAAATATTTAAGAGTCCTTTTAAAAGTGTGTAAATTTTTTTTCTGACCAAAAAAAGAATAAAAAAGTGTGTAAATTTTAATCACCCAGAAGTTCGTCTCACCTAACAATCGCAGGTGCAAAATTAACAGAGGCTTGGTCAATCCACGGGCAAAAGAAGCAAAAATTTATTCTTCCACTGACTTTTCCGCAATATCCAAGAATTTCAGGGGCTTCCTTGCAATCTCGCTTCCCCACTTTATAATGTTCAGAAGAGCACAACCCGAAGCATTCAGTCGCGGATCCCCTCTCGGAGAGGAGAACGCCACAGAGCGGGAGCTGAACACAGAACATCCACGTGAGAAGAAGCAGTCCGAACCGAAAGTTGACGAATCCATAACCAAACCCTTTCGTCATCCCTGATCGATTCGACGAACAAGCGTCGCAGTTCGCTTTTTCACCGCCTCCCTAAGAGATGAGCATCGAGCCATTCAACAGGTAAACGAGAGCGATTCCTCAGGGCTTCAAAGTGATGATTTTTTTTGGGCTTCAACTTGGAAATACTCGACCCTGAATCAGTGGGAGAATTTTCAGTTCGTCGAATTGGGGCTCCTTTGATTGTCGATTAGTTTTTGTTTTTTGGATTGTTTTGTTCCTCATGGTGTTGTGGATTAGGCTGGTGAAGCTCGTGGCTAGAGCGTTTTACGATGATTTCACCACAAAGGGGGAGAATCAACCCAAGACGGGACGCAGCGACAACCGCGGCATCGTGGTTGTGGTGCTTGATGCTCTCACAAGGTCGGTTTTGGTTATTCATGTTTTGTTTCTTCAGTTTTGGCGAGATGGTGAAGATAGAACGTTGCTTTCGCTCCGGGGACGTAAATGAATTGGGGAGGGTGGAGTCTCTTTTGAATGATTATTCGGAGAATTTGAGGCCAACTGAAGTCAAGTTAAGTTTGAGAGAGCAGGGTTGAGTTGATTTTGGACATAAAAACGGGTGAGCT
The DNA here is from genome assembly GCA_019149425.1 of Psidium friedrichsthalianum. NCBI lineage: Eukaryota > Viridiplantae > Streptophyta > Magnoliopsida > Myrtales > Myrtaceae > Psidium > Psidium friedrichsthalianum. The sequence goes on along the minus strand of JAGVVM010008051.1, from coordinate 4,736 downwards.
CAGATTGAGTGCAACACTGTCTTGGCAATCACGGATACAATATTGTTGTCCGGTCAATATCGTCTGTCAATAGTCTCCTTTTGCAAGGATTGAAAGTATAGAGTGAAGTTATGGTGCGGCTTTTAATGACAAGCTATAGCACGGTATTTATCTATGAAGTCAGTAAGTTGGATTCTGTAAATTGTTGTCAGACTCTGGTAAATCACAGATAGCTTGTTGCGTGCAAAAGGGCTCAGTGAAATGAAATGGTTTTTTCTGATTCTGATTTGGTTGGATCTTGTCTTCGTCTTTGCCGAGCAGTGCTACGTATGGTAGATTGGTTGGTGTTTTTCTTTTACAAGCGTTGACAAGTGTTATTCTGTTTCTTGTTATAGACGACAATGGGTTAGAGAAGAGGATTTAGCAAAGGCTTTAAGTTTGCATTCCAAGCAACTAAGACGGACCCTTCGATTCTTGGAAGAAGAAAAACTAGTTACGCGAGATCATAGAAGAGAGGTATGAATTTTATTGAATTTTCCCTTTTCTCAAGCCTCTAATCTCGGTATATGGGAATGTTCTTGTGAATCATTGTTGGTCCATTATGTTCTAGATATGCTTTACTTGTTACTGAAGTTTGTAATCCATTGTGAAGGAAGCATTGAAGAAGACTAGTATTTACATGGATGATCAGTTCAATTGGCTTCGGGTGCATGATTGTTATGCTGTAGTCTATGACTTGTATACCTTATTTGGATAGTTGTTTTCCTTAATGTAAAGGTTTCTTCTGATACATTGGGCTACTCATCTGAGTACAGCGTTCATGCCGATGTTTAGCATTTGAAGTTTGATTCTTGAGTATTCTGGTTTAGCTGCGTGAAATATCATTTGTTTTGTTTACTGATATCCACGAGTGATCTTATAGAACGAAAATCATTATCTTCAAGATTTATGATTGATTCTCATTGTTTCACAGACGGCTAAGGGTGCAAAGATATTTAGCGCTGCCATTGCTGCCACAGGTGATGGCATGGGTAAGGAGGGAGAGGAGAAGATAAAGCTTCACACACACTCATACTGCTGTCTAGATTATTCACAGGTTTTGTTCATCAAACTTGATTTCAGTAACCTGAGTGCCAAAATAGGATGGAAGAAAGAACAGATGTTTATTTTCCCTGCTTGATGGCTTAATTTATTTCCCTTAAGAGAGTTCTGTTTTCAATTGTCCATTGCAATTGCCTAATGAAAAAAAACTAATTGAAAAAAAAAAATGTTCTACAGATTCATGATGTTGTTAGATACAGATTGCATCGATTGAAGAAGAAGTTAAAGGATGAGCTAGAGAACAAGAACACAGTTCAGGAGTATATATGCCCTAATTGTAGCAGAAGGTTCTCACTGCTGCATCCTTTAATTTTTCAAGTTATGGGGGAGTTATTGTGAACATTCTGGATGGTAGTATTTTATAAATCTCAACTTACCACGTTATCTGTCCAGATACACAGCATTGGATGCATTGCGTTTGGTATCTTTGGAGGATGAATACTTCCATTGTGAAAGTTGCAATGGGGAGCTTGTGGCAGAGAGTGACAAGTTAGCTGCCCAAGAACCTGGGGATGGGGATGATAATGCAAGAAGGCGTAGGCGTGAAAAATTAAAGGACACACTTCAGAAAATGGAGGTTGTTATCTCGATATTCTTGTTTATAGTACTAGTGCCAGTGCTCATTTACTTTGAATGATTGGATTACTTGCAAGTTCTGAGGCAATTTTATGGCAAGTAATTTTCAATGGCAAATAAGTGGCTGACTTTTTGATGCTTCGGCTGTAAAGATTAACTGTTTTGCAGTGCCTTCTATGAAGAATTACGGTTGGACTGCATTAGTAGTTCTTTTTTTTATTTCTAAACTTTGGAGAAATACAGGTCTTGCTAAATTGAATTATCTTTGTCATGTGCTTGATAGTCCTTCAGTTGTTGAACTTCGTGTATTTACTGTGATTATAGGGCTAAACCTGAAACTGGTGTGTTCTTCCAATTGATTCGCATTTCGATATACTTCTAAATACACTGTTTTTGTATTTTTGACACAGCTCTGAGAAATGGCATGTCTTCACTAGGAGGGGGATAAGTACTAACATAAGCTAAATCAAAGTCCTAAGAGGTTAGGAGTTGAATGTTTTTGCATTATTATGAGTTTGGGATCTAATTATTGAATGTGAGTCCAATTACTTTTATGCTTATCTAACTGGATCCTCTTTAGTCGGATACCTTGTTAATGGAGTCATAGTCCACAAAGTACATCTTTTGGAGGTGAAAAAAAATGCTGGAGGGACCCATACACAGTTTTCTATGAAATTATATTAGATGGGAAGTAATTGGAGCGAAGCTCTTACTTGTAGCAAATTTTTGCACACTTATCTGTATCAGTGCATGCTTTAAATATGCAGGCATTTAGACATGTGCTTACTACAGTAAAGCACCTTGAAACTTCTTACAGTGTTTTGTTTACATGATCTTGGTTAACCAAGTTGATTTCTATGGTCAAAGAGTGATAGTTAGTGCTGATCGTTTCTTTTTCTTTCTTTTGTACTTAATTATAAATCCTTTGGAACCCTTCCTCATATTGAAGTCACTTAGGTGATTCCAGGTACAGTTGAAACCACTGATGGATCAACTCAGCAGAGTCAAAGATCTGCCAGTTCCAGAATTTGGAAGTCTTCAAGCATGGGAAGCTCGTGCACACGCTGCTGGTCGTGGAGGAAGCGGTGATGCTGGTGCTAATGATGGCTCCAAATCCTCCCAAGGATATGGTGGAACACCAATGCCATTTCTTGGTGACACAAAGGTTATTTACTTCTCAGTGCTTTTTCCTTTTTCGATATTCACAATGGGCTCTTAGAGCATGTAGTTGTCTTTTTTTTTTTTTTTTTGCTGCATCTTAGTCACGTGTCTTTGGCCTGAAATTGTTACAGCATTCTATGACAGATGATTGATAATCAGTGCTTGGCCTAAAGTAGGACCTCATTTACCAACCTAATTGTGTAACTCAGAACTTGGCCTGCTTAAAAGTTTGACTGAGGATAGATCTTCAATAAGCATGTGTGATTTAACTCACCACCCGAGCACCTTTTGTCTTTTCTTTTGCTACATCTCATGTGGAATCTAATTTTTGGTCATTGTTTTTGGTGTAAGCTTCTGATTATGCCTGTGTAGCCCATCAAGTTGTTTTTCTCTATTTATAAGCAATCCGACTCTTACTTTACTTGCGGAATTCATCATGTCTAATCCATCCCTCTCAGTACTTTTTATATGGATTTGCATGCAACAGCTGGTGATAATGTAGAAGATTAAACATAAGTACTTGTTTTTTTGTACTTCACTAGTTCAATGCAATTATTCATTTTGCGACTTATGGACTGAACTTGGCAGGTTGAAGTTTCCTTTGCTGGTCCTGACGGGAAGGAAGAGGATGTCAAATCTGAAGTGGCTACCGCACCTTTGAAAGTTTTACCACCGTGGTTGATTAGGCAAGGAATGAACCTTACAAAAGAACAGCGTGGAGAGGTTGGGGAGGAATCAAAGATGGAGAGTACTTCGATCACCTTCAGTTGTCAGATGGACAAGAAATCGACTGTCCAGAGTGAGATAAGAAATGAGCCTTAGCGAGGTTTGTGACTTTTTTGATGCGCTGTTGCGTTGTACACACTTAACTATGTTGTCATCGTACTAAGACACTGTTGCAAACGTAAACTATTGGTGTATCCAGGATGAGTATATAAAAGCAGTACTATAGCGTGCTCTCCTCAAGAATAACAGCATAGGAACAGGAAGAATTTATGCAAAGATAGCAACAGCAGCCATCTAATTCAAATATCGCCTGATAGAGTCATTCTGATTAGCTGTTCTCCGTCAAGTGGGCAATGAAAAAAAAAAGGTTTTAAATAAAAAACTGTGATCCGAGGCATGATATTGGGAAGAGGCTCAACTGCAGTGCGTGATCGTGGTGGGCTTACATTTTTCAGTTTGAATCTACCTTCATAGGTAATGCGAGGGGTCAAGCATCTAAAAGTGAAGGAGTAACAAGATAGTCTGGCTCCTTTTGAGCCACACAGGAAGACAATTAGGCCCTAAAATGATATCAGGTCGAGTTGCTATCCTTCTGAAAGCCAAGTAATTTGTTCCATGACAAATCGTGCGTTAGTTACAGTTCATAAGGATGATTGGTAGAACCGCATGACTTTATGAGAATGTCGTCACTGCCTGGTGTCTCAAGGTGGTGCGAGTGATTGTGAGAAACTTTTAGATGATCTGAATTTGTTGATGCTATCTCTCGTCCTCCTCTAGTTGTTATCCAAATGATGATGTAGTGCGTTCAACTAGTTTCTCAGTGCTTGCAAACTTTTACCGACTGGACCACCATCTTTCTTTTGCTCTTGTAAGGTTGGGAACGTAGGGTTAGGATCACGTGTGTCTTTATAACCAGTGGACTTCACTAGAAATATGAGGTGTATATGTGGATTCGTTTTATATCTGTCTCCGCTGGAAAACCTCCAATGCATGAAGAGTATACATATATGTGATGATGCTTCCTTGGTGCTCGCTGTCCCTCAGTGACCACGGTGCAGCTAAGTCCTTTATATGGCTCTTCTTGGATTTTTATAAGGTCCCACCTGATAGCTGATTCGGTTTCATTTTTTTCAACTATGAAGTGCTGCTATATGATACAGTAAACACAGGAAATATACAGAGTGAGAGTTATA